>UCOH01005812.1:50594-135290 GCA_900474275.1 Synergus japonicus
GGGCAGGGAGGAAATGTCACCCCCAAGAACTTCAACACTGGGAAGAAAATTTTGAGTGAGAAAAATCAAACTGGTCAATTTTTTACTATTATTTTAAACTGTTCACTGAAAACTATGCTAAACAAAATTATTTCTAAATTTTAAGTGAAAATGAATCCCCCCACCACTCCCCCAAGAATTATTTCTGGATCCGCCCCTGATTTATATAAAATCCCTAAAATTAATTACAGAAAATGTGAAACGACAAACCAAGAGAAAGATGGATTAAAGCGATTAAAATAGAAATAGTAAGTCTAGTGAGGCTTTCCCAGATGTTGGTAAAAAGAATAAATGTTTAAAGAAGAAAAATTTCCGAGTCCTTAAAGAGATTAAGACTATTAATAATGCGGAAGGATGCGGAGGAAATGTCGAGAGAAGATTGCATAACCTGAACTGTATAGTATATATTGCATGTCTAAAGTAGAATAGTTTGGATTTGTATGAAATCCAAGTCTGTGTATCTCACAGTTTTCACACCTATCCAGAATCAGCGACAACGACACGAAGATATTTGAAAGTAACGTACGTGACTTCGTGTAGGTGGTGTTGAGTCATCCTTAGCCAAAAATACTGTTCTTCCCTACATTCACAACAATCGTAAGCGTTACTCGTCGTGTCTGTCGACCGGTCACATGAAGTTGGCACAGTATTTTAAAAAATATAACAATTTTTAGAGCAAGAAAACATACCTAAGTACTATTTGAATCCCAAAAATAGGAATTGCCCTAAAAAATTATATTTTGAGCAACACATGGTCGGGTGAAACCAAAAATTGTAATTAAGATCGAGAATCCTAAATTCAAACTTTCGAGATTCTTAAATCGAGATGTGTAATTATTGTATTGGCAGTCTCGATTCTTATTACAAAAGATAACGTTTGAGTGATATAAAGTGTTGTTTTTGTTTTTGTTAATGTAATACCGGAATCGGTGGCAATTTTTTGGCATTCATCTACCGAAATTTAACGGAAGTGGATTTATTTCAGGTTGTTTTGAGTTTATTTGTATTACGATTGGCAGCTTCAACGGATATTTTCTCAACCCCAGTTTTTAAAATTTTTACTGTTAAAAATTTTATACGTCCTTTTTGTCCAATCTAAAGATTTTGATTTCGGCTAGCAATTGGTTGTATGAAATTGATTCAGGTGTAGACCCAAGACCTAACATGCGCCCTTTTCACTTATTTGATTATCCATGGATATTCAAATATTCAAAATTGTTCATACCTGTTTTTATTTTCTGCAGATTCACCTCCTTTCAAGAAGTACTGCACATTCGATTGGGGACGTCATCTATCTAGAAACGAAAGATTAATGTTTAGAAATTATAATATTGATAATTGTAAACAATAATAATACAATAATAATACAAGTATCACCATCTATTGGTCTTCTGAAAAGACTGTTGGCAAATTTCAGGACGGCGTTGCAAATTGCGGCGAATCGCGAAATCAAGCAAGTGAGCGAAAGCAAGCGAAAGTGAAGAGCATTAAAAATATACAAAATATTTGTATTTCTCGAATTTAATTGCAATTGAGTATTTTATAAACAATGTTGACAGCTATTTATTTGTTTTAATTCACGCATTACAACACTTTTCTCGCCTGAGTTTCGACTAATTTTCCTTCGAAGAAGATACCTCAAATAAACACCGTCCAAAATATATCAACAGTATCAAGATATCAGTAGAAAATAGTTATTAATCATTTCTGGTTGAAAACAAGTATTATTGTCTCATAAACATAATACATTTTTGATTTACTGAGCTGAATTATTTATATATTCTAATTTTTATAAACAAATACTTTTAAAAAAAGGATAAAACAAAAGAATAAAGTATTTTTAAACTTTACAAAACACGATAAACACTAGAAGATTATTGGATAGTGCAAAAAAAATAACCTCAAAATTAAATGTCAACTTCTAGATCGCATTAAAACATGGACAATAAAAGCAAAACTATATGCATATATTAGATAATTTGAAACGATATTTTGAGTATGATTTTCTTAATTAAGTTGTGTTAAGTTTCAAATTTCTAAATTGCGAAAGTATAAATTCCAGTCTAAAATATGAGTAAAAAAACTTGAAGATCTAGGAAACAAATTATGTGTCAGAACAATTATTTTAGGCACTAGGATAAAGATTAATTGAACAACTTACATTTGTTAAATAAAGGGCCCTGCTAGGGCCTTTGCTACAAGATCCGGTAAAATATTTTCACTTATTTCAAATTTAGAAGGAAAATTCAACTCGCGAAATCACTTATCACTAATACATGTACTCGCGATGGCAGCCATCAAAATTGGCAGCCATGTTATCGTCTGTATGAAGTTAATCTAATCAGCGCAAGGTGGCAGCACGTCCTAGACGAATAAATTTACCATTTCTTGATTTAAACGAAATCCATAAAAATTCATAATTAAACTTGTAAAACGTTTGTTATACATAATTTCAATATCTCACAGAACAGAAAACGACTTTAAGAAGCTTGAAAAAGAAAACCAAGATGCATTGGAACCAAAAATTTGTGAGGACTACAAGACGATTAACAGATTTTCAAAATCGGTTTTAATTTTAAATTTGAGCTTTAAATCAATATTCAAATAGTTCAATTACAAACCGCAAACATTGGGAAGTAATATTTTGAAATTCCAGCTTTTGAAATTCAAAATATTGAAATTCATGTCGTATTTGTTCATAAACAAATACGACCGGTTTTGACCGGTCAACGGTTTGCGCCATACTGACATCTCATGCGCATGTCCGCAGATTCAAGACTTTCAGGACCGTACCACCAAAGATATTTATCACAATTCAAATACATATTTTAAAATTAAATAACTATCATATGCAAATGAAAGTCAAAAGATAAAATTGGAACATAAAAATTGGATTTAAAAGAAAAATGAAAAAATTGTATTTCTTTTAGTGGATATCATCGATACATAAAATATAATTTTAAATTTTCCGCCATTCTGTGAATTTCAAATTTGATTTCTCAACCCTGCTTACAGGCTTGTCCTCATGTGTACCAATCACGAAAAATAAAAAATAAAAAATAAAAATTCCTGAATTTCATAAAAGTAACTACAAAAATTATCAAAGTAAATTTAACCTAAAAACTCCGTAGTCTAAATTTTCAATTGCAAGTAATAAATATTAGAATTAATCTTTCGACGTCAATAATTGACGACGTCCTTCTATTACTCTTAGACTAGAATAATCTAAGAGTTTGTTCGACAAAATGTCGAAACTTGTGCAAAAAGGTAAATATCTCAAATGTCTCAATGCTATGTAACTTTTCACTTTTTTAACTTATATTTTACTAAATTACTATTTAAACTTTTATAGTTAAACCTTTCCGTGTCTAAACTGTAATTAAATATGAAAGAAGAGACTGAAAAAAGTAGCGAAGAGCATTATATAATATGTATATTAATATTATCCCAAATGACACTCTGCAAAGTATATTTATTTTAAGATGGACAAATTTCTAAACTTCAAACGCCATAAAAAATACAAATTAAAAGATACATATTTGTAATAATAATGAAGTGAAATAATGATTAAAATAGAGAATTTAATTACAGGTTTTATAAAAAATGAAACTCGAATGAACATTCTATACCTAACCTAATCAATTCTTCCATATTAACCCTTCAATTATTTATTACAAAAATATTCTATGATAGTCGATAATAGTCGTAACAGAGCTGTTCCAAAATAAAAATGTAACATTGTCTTTCTTTTCAGGACAAGAACTTAGAGAATTGTTTAAAAAAGGATGGGTTTTGTATCCGGAAATTATGTCAGCTCACGTTTTGTCTACAATTGGACTCATTGGCTTAGGAATTATGAGCTACGTATATCGTGATTTCGTCTATATCCCCAGAACATTCGAAAGTGCCGTGTGTAAGTAAATTTTTATTTATAATGATTGTCAACTGAATTTCTAGTAAATTTTAGTGCTAATGGCTTCTCGAAGATTATATTTGGAAAATTATGAAATGGAATTTAAGTGAGAATATTTTTTTTAGATATGAGACCCCAAGACCCAAGAGCGAAGAAAACATTAACTTACTACGAAGAAGGGTGGGATAAGAAATATCCGTAATTTGATTGATATTCGTGCGATATTTTGTTCGTAGAAATAACAAATAAAATGTATGTATTCTACACCCATATATTTCTTTAATAACTACATGAAAGAATCAATTTCCCAAAATTGATACTTTTTCTCAGGATCACCCATAACTATTCTGAATCTGTTGAAATTTCATTAAATTTTTCTATTTTTGATTAGATTTTAATGACAGGAAAACCACTCGCGGTGTTGTGGTTTTCCGGGTTATAGAGTAACTGGATTATCTGGGAAAGGGGAGGATATTAACCCTTCATTTCACAATTTGGAATAATTTATGTTGTTTATGGACACAAAATATTAACGTTAAAAATCGGAATTCTAAACTCAGAAAAATTCGGATCGAACATTATGTGTAGCTTTTTACATGCAGCATATTCAGCGGATTTGAAAAGAATTCCCGTCCACGTGAATAATATTAAAATTATATTCATAATCTTCAAGGATTGAATAAAATTAGTTACATTCAACATATATTAGGTATATATGCAGAAATCTGTTTCACTTGACTGAATTTTAAATTTACCTTCCTTGAAACTAGCGTTTACATATATATACTTATTGGGAACACTCGAGTGTGATTGCAAATCAGCAACTACTTGTTTTCAGAAAAACTAGTGACATATATTTCAAGAGGATGAAGTACATTTTACATTTTGTTCTTATATTTTAAAAACTGTATAGGTTTCAAGCAATTCTACAATTTCATAAAACTTTTACATGATAATAAAATGTTCAGTTAAATATTTTTTTAACTATTACAGTAACGAGTATCACATTTTTCTGTTCATAAATTAGCCTTTCTTGACACCTTTTTAAGACTTTTTCGAAATTTATAAATACATTTTATTATTTAATTTTTATTTTTAAAGCTTCTTAGATTTCCCAGTCTTAATCTGACAAGAGTTCCTCTATTTTGTATATATAAAATATTGGTGTGAAAGAAGCTTAAAAATCAACCCTAACTCAGTAGCGCGCAAGATCGCAGAATCTCTATCAATTTCTATGTGCGCCATAGTAACGTTACAAGCATTGGGGTTGTGACGAGGGTGGCCGAGGTGAACGTAGGAGCCAGCAGTGTGGCTTGTATCGCCAAAAGAACAGTGCACCTGGCTCTGGCAACACATCATATCCTATCGAGCTTATAAAGTCTACTTTTGTAATCTTCACAGTGGATCAGCCAACGAAAGCTCATTACCGACGGTTTGAATATTTTTTATCTTGTATATTCTGTTGTTTTCCGTTAATTATCGTCATTTCTCTCTTTTCTAAATCCTTATTTATTTCAGCATTAATCTGATACTATACCTACTTTTTCACTTGTATTTAATTCCCAACAACACATTTCTAAAATTACTTTATAAAAGAGGATTTTATTTTTATATTTATATTTTTTATAATTGTATATAAGCTTTTTTAATTGACGTCTCTACCTATATTAAAGTAATCTAATTGAATCTTAAAAAATTAGGCAAAGCATGGCAAGAATAAGAAAACTACATATTTTATTATTTCCTAAAATTATACTAATCTCAAAAATAATCTGAACACGTAGTGATTATTATCAAATATTACAAAGTCTTTATTTTGTTAATAGAAAACAATTTTATTATCTAGTAAAAATATAGAAAACTTCTTCTGATTTACATTTTTCCAATTTCAACTGATTACTTTTATTTATCTATTTAAATCATATTTAGATTAGATGTACTTACGAATTCCTCAGAACGTATAAAATTAATTCAGGACTCGTAAAAACCATTGAGACAAATATCTGATACCCAATATCATAAAAGCTTAAAGGCTACAAGCTATATATAAACATGGGGTTAAAAGCAGGAAAAGATGCTTATATTTGATATGCCATATATTACCCCTGAATTAGAAAGTTTTGCTTGTATGAATGTTTTTGCATTGCTCCTCTTTTTATCTTCCAGCTAAAAATCTTCCCTTTGTGAATTTATGTATATAGGCACGCACTATAATGCATAAAAAAGTTGCGCGTGCGCATAATTTTTTATAAATATAAGAATCTAAATTAATTTATTATCTGTACAAATAGTCTCTTGATAAAATGAAATTTTTATGAAAATTTTTTTCGATATTATTCTTTCGCTTTGAAATGGAAAAATATGAAATTCTGGCAATAAAGAATTCCAGATATACAATCTTTATATCTTGATGGAACGTTTTCAACCTGCGAGAAAAATACTGCCGTTTTTCCTATAACTGCACAACTTGAGCAAGTTCTATAACTATTCAACTGTTGCCCGACTTGTTGCGCCGGCGAATAAACTATATCTCACTAGGCTTTCTTCACGTGTCATAGCATGATTCGCAAAGTCCGAAGATGATTAATTTTATTTCAAATCAATTATACGAAGATTATTTATTTTAGATAATCGATAATTCATTTGGAAGCCACTCATCACAGGCATATTATCACAAGAATGGGTCTGATTTAATCTATTCTATCCTAGTCTGATTATTATCATTTTTTAACATCTGGTAAAGTTATATAAAATAAATATTTTAAAATCCTTTAAAATCGCTTGGAGTTCCTGAATTTTTTGGAAAAATGAGATATCTTCAAATTCATTAAAATTCCTTAAGAGTCTTGGACCCAAGTGTTAAGCTCAAAATTCCATTCTCCATTTTACTCAACGAAAATTATAGATAAATATTTTTTTGCTTATCATTTTTCAAATATAAAACTGCATACAGCGAAAAAATATTTATTCTCGATACTTTATGCATAAAATGAAGAATTCAAAATCGAATATTTTAATTTTACTGAAAAAATATTTGAATTAGATATTTTCTCGCTCTGTACACATAATTCTAATTAACAATTGATTAACTCCACAGAGGGAAAGAATTCCAAATTAAATATTTATTGAGTAAAATAAAGAAATCGAATGTTTGATAATCTCTTATTAAAATCTCCTTGAAGTTCTTGAATATATTTTGAAGTCTGAAAATCTTTTAAAATTTCTCAAAATTACTCAAAATATCCTGAAATTTTATAAAATTCATAAAATCATACGAAATTTCCTTAACATCCTTGAAATCCTAAGAAAATTATTAAGACTTATATTAATTAACTAATTACAGGAATTTATAGAATATACAATTTATCTTTATATATCATTTATAACCACACCTAAGTCCTCGGCTAATATTTTAATCCGCATTGGCATTAAAATGATCAAAACAATTGACAACTAATCTATCTTCGGCTTAAAGTATTGTGCTTCAAATAATCGCTCGTATTGTTTTAATACCTCTCAATTTATTTAGTGCAGATACCACAAAATCTATCAAATGATAGATTTTCTTTAGCTTTTTACTTCCATATAGATAATCGAATAAAAAAAACCCTTTCGTCAGCAATGGGAATTAAACCTTTTACAAAGTTGCAAAAATAGAAAATATCGTCGGTCTTAATGTGAAAGCCGATGGGGATCAAAGCTTCTGTGGGCGGGTCAGCATACTCTATATTAAAGGGTGTTCCACATCGATAACTTCAACAACGAGTTTATTGCAGTGTATCAAAAATCTTTTGTTGTCCTCTCTTCACCTCTAAATATATTTTTCTCCACCTATGTCCAACAACAATTAAAATTATGATAAAAAAATTCAAAATTAAATTCAAAATTATCTATTTATTTATTATTTATTTAGCTACTTACGCGAAAAAGAGACATTTATGTAAAATAACATATATTTAAGTTTTCTATTAAAAAATCAATAGTTATTACAATAACAACTCAATAAAGTCGTAATTTGCTTTGTAAACTTTTTAATTATCAAAGTTTTTCAATCATTTATATTCATTGTATAATAAAAGCATTGTATAGTAAAAAAGTAGTATTATTGATTTTCTTAGGTGTTAATGGTGCAGCTGTGAGGGAGAGCATGGTAAAAATGCTTCAAAGATTAACATACCCCAGTGAATAACCCCTCGGGAATAATCGGTCAAAGAATTCAAGCTTGCAGAATATAATAAAAGTGCATTCTTTAGAATATGGGAATGCAACTACGGAAAAAAATTAATTAATAAAATATGAGAATAGAAGGAAAGATGAAGGATGTTGAGAACGGTGTGGATATGTTTTATAAGCCCATCAGTAGAAATAATGCGCTCCATAAATCATTATGAGAGTATAGCAAATATCAATATTAGATATATAGAACAATGGAGGACTACAGATGTTAAAGTGATGAGCGTGACCTCCTAAGAACAATAATGACTTGAATACTCGAAATACAAAAGATATTGTTTATATAAATATAATCTCAGAATCAATAATGTAACTTCCCCATTTTCTAATTTCCCACTTTCACATTGTTCCTAAATTCTCACAGCATGACATACTTAACATTTTAAACGTCAAAGATTTCAGGACATTTTTAACGAACTTTATAGAATTTCAAGTAATTTCAAAATATTTGACGATTTTCAAAAGATTTATAGATTAATTAATAAAAAAAATAAATAAGAAGTGGGAAAGTTAGATGATTGACCCCCTATTTGCTAAATTGGAATCCGTTTTCAAATAACAAAATGTCTTTCGGATTTTCTGTGATTTATTATTTATTATTTTATTTTTGTTATTTAGCTGGAGGCGTGCGGACGATTTTTGTGTTGCGGTAGCAGAAAAGGCAGTACTTGTAAGGACAACGAACCTCCCCAAGCAAGAGTCAGAAGGGGTGCTCGAGCAGGTCCCACCCTTGGAGAGGCCTCAGGGCCTGAACATGAAGGAAATGGAATTTTGGGAACTGTACCCATCAGTCCAAGTCCGGCCTCCACTTCATCGCAAGAGGATTCTTGCAAACCACCCCCTCGAAACTGTTATCGACTTGTTATTTTGGGTAGTGCCCGTGTTGGCAAAACTGCCATTGTAGCAAGGTAATTTATTACTTCAATTTCTATAATAATAATCGTAATTGAACATTTATGATGGAAATGTATTATAATAATGATACTTACAATAATAATAAAATTCCTCTTAGATTCCTTTCTAACAAATTCGAAGAAAGTTATACACCAACAATCGAAGACTTCCATCGTAAATTATACAGAATTAGGGGAGAAGTTTATCAATTGGATCTTTTGGACACTAGCGGGAATCATCCATTTCCAGCCATGCGAAGACTTTCTTTTTTAACAGGTGAGTCTATTTTTTTGTACTAAATTTAATTTTTACACTGACTTAAACGTTGTTTTTCTTATACAGGGTGGACACATGTAAGGGAAGTCAGGGAAATTGAAAATTGACATTTATGCTAACTATGTTGTTTTTTTCATATTTTAGAAACTTTCCAAGGAATTTCAAGGATTATAAAGAACTTCTAGGCATTTTTTGAAATTCTCTAGGTTTCTAATGATTTCAAGAAATTTTCAATAATTATAAAAGATTTTAAAAAGTTTCTAGGAATTTAAAGGTGTTGTTTAAAGATGTTCTAATCTAAAAATTCGATTTCTTCATTTTACTCAATAAATTTTAATTTTTAAATTTTTTAAATTTTTAACTAGAATTATGCAACACACAGCGAGAAAATATCTTATTCAAATATTTTTAAGTAAAATGGAAATATTCAATTTTTAAAAGATTTGGTGAGGTTTTTGACTCCGAGAATCGTAAAAGATATTGTGAAATTGCAAAAGATTATAGGAAATTTTAGGATATTTTTAGGAATTTTAAAAGATTTTGAAGTTTTTTGAATAATTTAAAGAATTTCAAATTATTTCAAATATTTCAAGAGATTTTTAAAAGCTTTTGTAGAATTTTGAAGGATTGTAGGAAATTTTAAGATATTTTTAGGAATTTTAAAAGATTTTAAAGTTTTTGTTTAATAATTTAAAGGATTTTAAATCATTTTAAGAAATTTTAAAATAATTAGTTAAAATTTAAGGGTTTTCATGAAACATTAACAAATTTAAATTGTATTTTTACTGAAAATTTTTTCGCATTTTCAATACCTTTCTATGAGGGAAATTTGTCTGAAAGTCAGAGAAATAAAAAAATTGAATCTTGTGGCCACCCTGTCCTAAAACTGTATGAAATTTATATTTTACAATGTTTCTTACTTATTAATATATCACTTCATAATCTTTTTAGGAGATTTGTTTGTGGTTGTGTTTAGCATGGACAGCCGAGAAAGTTTTGAGGAGGCAATAAGATTAAGAGAAGCAATTCTCGATACAAAAAAAAGTGCAACACAAGGGGCCACAAAGAATAGAAATAAGAATCACAATACCCTTAAAGTTCCCATGGTCATTGCTGGGAATAAATGTGATCGAGACGTAAGGTAAGTATTTCATCTGAATCAATAATATATCATATAATCATGAATTAAAAAAATTCATACTGATTAACATATGAACATTGATATCGATTTTTACAGAACAGTCACCATAGAAGAAGCGCAGCAATATTGTGCTGGGCAAGATGACTGTTGTGTCTTTGTAGAAGTTTCAGCCAAAAGGAACTATCATGTAGATGATCTTTTCTACCATTTATTTATAGTAGCGGGTCTACCATTAGAAATGGCACCCAATCATCATCGAAAAGTACCTTTAACATTTGGATCACCGACTATGCTGCCTCCGTCTCAGGTAATTCGTCCTTTTCTACTTAAAGGGTTTTGGTGCCAAATTATAGTCTAAAAATTCAATTTCTCCATTTTACTCAATAAATATTAAATTTTTGAATTTTTTCCCTCTGTGGAATTAATCAATTTTTATCTGGAATTATGCGTACAGAGCAAGAAAATATCTAATTCAAATATTTTTTAAGTAAAATGAAAATATTCGATTTTGAATTCTTCGTTTTATGCAAAAAGTATCAAAATTAAACATTTTTTCGCTCTGTATGCAGTCTTATATTTGAAAAATTATTAGCGCTACAGAGCGAAAAAATATTTATTTATAATTTTCGTTGAGTAAAATGGAGAATGAAATTTTGAACTTAACACTTGGGTCCAACATCCTTTAAACATATGTAATTGAAATTTTCTTTTGAAATGTTAATTTAATGATTTTTACTGCTCTTATTCAGCCAAAACATAAATCTACACTTAGCATAAAGCGTCGCTTAAGTGATGCTTGTGGTGTCGTCGCACCAAACGTTCGACGCCCAAGTATTAGGACAGATCTGATGATTATGAGGACTAAAACATGTTCACTGGTCACAGGCGCTGAAAATAATACTCCAGGATCACGAATCACTTTGCGATCTGCAGATTCTGGAAGAATCTGTTGTATTCAGTAATGATAACTTTTCCAGTTAATCAAAATAGGAAAACTAGTGGTAACTTTTTCAATTTCTCAATATCAAAAATGAAGTGCGTCTGGAAATGAACCCATATACCTGAATTATTGTAAAGGATCTAAAATTGAAGGGTACTCTACAACATTACGTCATTTTTTAGTTGCTATATGTTGTAGAGTGCACTTCGATTATTCTGTCGTTTGCATGGCATCATTTTCACTCCACAAAAAAGAGCTTCATATGAAACTCACTGGGATCAAAATACATAAGATATCTCTTATCGTAGTTGATAGAAAAATGTTGTACGCACTAACTTTTGTTAGTAAATATGATTTGTCAAAAAGCTGAGAATTTTAAGAGTCCATTCAAGATTTTTGGTCGAAAATTTGATATTGAAAATTCTTAATTTTTTGGCATTTCATGATATTGATACCATTACATTCGTTTGTAATGTACACCGACCTTTATGAAGAATACTAAAAATCAAAAACTGATTAAAAAATAGTAATTTTCTGTGACTATAATATATTGTCAAATACTCGTTTGCTTTCAACACATTTTTATGTTATAGCGGAATAAATACTACAAAACGCATTTCAAATTACAATCAAATGATGGATCAAAATTATTCAATTAAGTATATAAAAGATACAAAAGATCGAATGAAAAAAGTGCCTCAATTGGTGGAACTTTATGATGTTACTCTCGATGTTACTTGATTGGTGCAATAAGTATAGAACCTGCCTGATTTGAAATGGATTCGGTCGAAATATTGCTATAAATATTCGAACAAATACCCAAACGCGAGCCCAATCCAAAAAACAATTTTTGCTTATTTGAGTTCAATTTATTGTATTCGTTTTTCATTATTTAGTGGTCAGAAACCTGATCTCATTGACTGTATACCTTGACAATAAATTATTTGTCGAAATCCTGAATAAAAGGTTGGAATGATATGATCCATATTTGGATGTTTTACTTTTTGGTCGAATGTTTATAATTAAAATTCACATAAATACTACATATAGAGTAGGGTCATCTAATTATAATATCTCATGTTTCTCGTTTAACGTAATACATATAACGTAGTGTACAGACATAATTTATAACATTGTATAATCTGCAGTGTATTTATTCTACTTACTTCCTTTTTCACAAAACTTTTCAAAATCAGTATAAAATCATCATACTTTGATTGATAAGAATAGATACTTATATTAGCTACATATATATATATCCATATGAAATATGAATGACGAATAAATTTTTTCCAATGTACTTGTTAACATATTACAATAAAAGGAAGACAACAAAAGAGAGTTGGAATTTCCATCTGTTCAGAAATTATGATATTTATTTAATATTTATTTATCGATAAAGTAGCGCAAAAATCCAATAACATTTTAAATTGGACATAACTTTTCATCTGAATTTGTAAGCCGATAAGCCCACAAAAGCCGATATTTGTATTTAGTAATTTTAAAGATTTAAGAGGATTTTAAAGAGGCTTTAAAAAATTGCAAAGGTTTAAGTAATTTTAAGGAAGTTCAGGGGATCCTAAGAGATTTTGATTGATTTTATGAATTTAAAGGGCTTTTTAAAATAGCTGGAAAGAGATGAAAATAGATTTTTTTAATAAATTTCATATGATTTCAAGTCATTTTAACTGATTTTAAGGAATTTTAAGAGATTTCAAGATATTTCAAGACATTTACACAAGATTTAAGTTTTTTGAAAGAATTTCAAATGATTTTGCTTCCTCATAGAGGAAGCTATGTAGTGGTGACAAAATCCAGTTTCCTAAAAAAGGTTTTTTTGAACATATTTCAAGGGCAATATATCTAATATGATGATCTGAAAAGATGTCCGGATGTGTGTGTGTGTCACGATCCAGCAATTTCTTGAAAACGCGTAGAGATAAATTGATGAAATTTTGCGTAGTTATTCCACTATATACCTAGTTGAATTTCTGACAAGGGTTTCACAAAATATTTAATTTTAAAAGTTTTATGTACTTTTATAATTTTTGTAAAATTCATTTTTCCACTATAACTCCTCAAATATTGAAAATTTAAAGCTGGTGTAAGGGAAATGAAGATTCCTTTCATCGAGATGAATCGATTGACCTATATGATTAATGCATTTCATTAAAATATAAGGAAGTTATGTTTATAATTTTGAAAGTTATTTTTTCACTCTATGTTTTAAAATAATCAAAATTTTGAGTTGACGTAAGGAAAATAAATATTCTTTATGTCGAGACGAATCGATTGATCTGTATGATTAATGCATTTAATTGAGAAAGTTTAAGAAAAAAAAAAATAAATGATTATTTAATAATTTAATATATTGATATGCTTTTAATAATCTTTCATTTTTTTATAATACTATCAGATTGAAAAATAAAAAAGAAAAGAAAAAGGAAGAAGGAAAAAAAAAGTAAAATGTTAATCTAGGAAGAGAAGGAGAAGAGACAATTTGGAGAGTATTGTGACAAGGAGAAGGGCGGATTTGGAGGGGCAGAGGGGATGGTTGGAGGAGTAGGGGAAGAGGGGTACATTTGAAGAATTGAGGGTGAGGGGGAAAAATGAACAATGCTGGAAGAGGAACAACGTTTTTAAATATTAAAAATTATTATCTAAAATAAAGAAAAAAAAAATAAAGTTAAATATATAAACTTCTTATTGCTTCTTCTATGAGGAAGCAAAGTGCTCATTAAATGAGCACAAAAGTTGATATAACTTTACAGCTAGTTAAGGTATTTCATTTGATTTAATCCACATTAGAATAAATTCCTTAAAATTTCTTCCAATTATCACTAAAATCTTGTGAAATCTATAGAAGTTTCTAAAAATTGAAATCTGATGAAAACTCTTTAAAATCCTTAAACTGTTTTGAATTCTTTTAAAAATCCTTTGAAGTTCATTAAGGGTTTTGGAGCCAAGTTCTAATCTAAAAATTCGATTTCTTCATTTTACTCAACAAATTTTAAATTGGGAATTTTTTCCCTCTGTGAAATTAATCAATTTTTAGCTAGAATTATGCGTACAGAACGAGAAAATAAATATAAAAAATAATATAAATACAAATAAATATTCAAATATTTTTTAAATAAAATGAAAATATTCAATTTTGAAGTTAGATTTTAAATTCTTCATTTTATGCAAAAAGTATCGAAACTAAAAAGTTTTTCGCTCTGTACGCAGTCTTAGATTTGAAAAAAGATTAGCGATACAGAGCGAAAAAATATTTATCTATAATTTTCGTTGAGTAAAATGGAGAATGGAATTTTGAAAATTCCCCAAAATCACTTAAAATCTCTATAAAATCCCTTGAAATTCCTTTACAACCCTGGTAAGTTTCTACTAGTATATAAATAAATAAATGATTTTGAGAATTATTCTTTATATTCTTAATCCAATAAATGCAAAAAAAAATAAAATAAAAATTTTCTAGACGTCTGAAACTTCAACTAAATAAAAAAAAACCACTTAAAAATCTATATTTGCTGTGTTTTATTCCAGCAAGGATTAACAAATATCATGCCATTACGTAATATCGCGCTCTTGCGCATGAAATGGCATAAAATCTCGGAAAATGTTTAAAGCATCAATATATAGCGGGTCTCATACGCGCAAGCGCGATCTACCTTCATTTCAGTATCAGATAGAATTATCTACATGGATGTGCATGAACGTTGAATAGAACTGAACGTGAACTGCGTGAACACTCAGTGAACATTCGTCAACTGTCGGTGATGAAGAAATGTGGTGTCGTTCGGTGCAGTTATTGTTATTAAATATTTATCAAGTGATATTCTAATGATCTCAGAAAGAAAATCATATTTCCTCTGAATTACACCATCACAAGTTATCGGGCGTTATCTCAAAGATCAAATGTAATAACATAAAAGTGTATTTACTATTGTACATAAGATCATATGATTTTTTTATCAATATCTATTTTTTACATAGCATATATTTATTTCATAAAGAGCATAAAATACATCCTTCTGAAGGAATCATCACCTTTAAACATGTCGTTGTAACATGCAGAGCAAAGGCTATGACTTTTGATGATAATCTTCATTTTTCCACACATAAAGTGATGATTCACATTTTTTATTAAGTGTTTTTTATCATTATTAATGGCATTTATGTATCATAGCTCAATAAAATAATGCATTTAAGACTTTTATTATTTTATAAATATATATTACATGTCTAGAGAGGAGAAAACAAAGATTATATTTTTTCAGATGCCATTTTGCCGGTATTTAAGTTGAACTTCTTCTTAATTGCAATAAATTGGTACCATCACAATGAGTTCAAATAGTCAGGGTATTTTCACTTATGAAACACTAATCCACGCTGTTTCTGGAGCATGTGTGAGTATAAATATATATATATATATATATATAATACAATATTCTTATAACATATATGTACATTTAATCCTATTTTTGATACATATGTTCGAATGCCTTATATTTCTTCAATTAATTCAAATTCGCACGAGTATTGCTTCTTTTTATCCTGCATTAATCAATTTTAATTTCTTACTATACCAGTGCATAAAGTGTATATAAAGTATGTACATAATTATCTTTTATCAAATGGTATAATGACTGATAATGATTATTATTTTTACTATCTTAAAAATCGTTATGTCAAAGTTTTTTTTATCATTTATTGTCAAAAATTATTTATCATTTCAGGGAAGCGTTGTAGCTATGACTACTTTCTTTCCACTCGACACTGTTCGATCCAGACTTCAATGTAAGTTTCAAATAATAATTAATAATTCATTTTCAACTATCTTCTTTTTGAATGGTATTCAAATTATTTATAATCTCACGTATAAATTAAAAATATAATCTACTGATTTTCTGAAAAGAATAAAATAATTCGTAGAAAATATTCTTTCTACCTAATTAAATATTTTTATTATTTTATAGATAAATCTTGCATTTTTATATTAAATATTTTGAATGGTCACTAACTATTCTTTATAATGTTCGAAAAAGAGAATTCCGTCATCGCATTAACAAGGTGTTACCTAAGTGTCCTCAAGAGCTTGGTATTCATGTATTTAATCATACATACATTCATATTGATTCCTTTTTCCTTTTTTTGTTTACAGTGGAAGAAGGCCGTGAGGCAAAACACACACTTGCGATTATCCAAGAATTGGTGTCGAAAGAAGGATCGTAAGTCTCATACTTATTTACTATTTCAAACAATTTTTCTGCGTTCTAGATTCTGAAATTTATACTAATTTATTATTTTTACTTTCAGGTGTACGCTTTACAGAGGAATCATTCCAGTATTGCAAAGTTTATGTGCCAGCAACTTTGTTTATTTTTACACTTTCCATGGATTAAAAATGCTTAAAAACTCTAAGCAACAATCTGCTAAAAATGATCTATTACTGGCGTCTGTTGCAGGTAATTTTTTGGATAAATTAATTAATTTTCAACATCTATTTCCATTGGTGGCAAACTGTCGAATATAGGAAATTCATAAAATAATCTCTCAATTTGAAATACATATTTAATTTAAAAATCTTGAAAATTTGTCAAAATCTCAAGCATTTCTAGAAACTTCTTGAAATCTCTTAAAATTTCACAACAAATTTCGAAATCTCAATTTAAATATTTTTAAATCTCATAAAATTCCTCAAAATTTTTTGTAATTCTCTAAATTCCCCGAGAAACTTGTAAATCCTTTAAAACCCTTGAAAATCGCCTAAAATTACCAAAAACCCTATTTAAAATTCGTTAAAATTACACGAAAACATTTTAAATCCATTAGAACCCAGTGGGCAAAAAATTGAAAGGCGTTTTTACAACGTTCTAAAAACGTTCTAAAAACGTCCTAAAAACGTCCTATGTCAGGCCAAAAAACATCCAATGTTCCAAATACATCCTAAAAACGTCTTTGGAACATTGGACGTTTTTTGGCCTGACATAGGACGTTCTTAGGACGTTCTAAAAACGTCTTTTAATTTTTTGCCCACTGGGAATTCTCAAAAATTTCTTAAAATTCCATGAAATTTTTTAAATAAACATAAAAATCTTCAAAATCTTTTAAGATTTATTAAATAAACTTTAAAAGCTATTATTTATACAGAATAGCTGACTTTCTATTTCATTTAGTAAAAAATGAAGAAATTACTAATTTAATAGTCAAATATAAGGCTACTGATTCCATTAGTCAAAATCTCGAGCATTTCTAGAAACCTCTTGAAATCCCTTAAAATTTCACGAAAAATTTCGAAATCTCGTTATTTAAATATTTTTAAATCTCCTAAAATGCCGCAAAATCTTTTGAAATTCCTTAAAATTCCATGAGGAACTTTAAAATTTCTTAAAATTTTTTAGAATTCCCTAAATTTCCCGAAAAACTTTTGAATCTTTCAAAACCTCTGAAATTTTCCTAAAATTATCAGAAACCCTTTAAAATTTGTTAAAATTTCACGAAAACGTTTAAAATCCATTAGAATTCTCAAGAATTTCTTAAAATTCCGTGAAATCTTTTAAATAGCATAAAAGTCTTTTTAAATCTTTTAAGATCTATTAAATAAACTTTAAAAGCTAAACATTATGAAAACATCACACAGTTATTTATACAGAATAGCTGACTTTCTATTTCATTTAGTAAAAAATGAAGAAATTACTAATTTAGTAGTCAAATATAAGGCTGCTGATTCCATTAGTCAAAATCCTGAGCATTTCTAGAAATCTCTTGAAATCCCCTAAAATTTCAAGACAAGCGAAATATCTTAATTTAAATATTTTTAAATCTCCAAAAATTTCGCAAAATCTTTTAAAAAGCAGAAAAATCTTTTAAAATCCTTTAAAATTCCACGAGGAACTTTAAAATTCCTTGAAATTTTTTGTAATTATCTAAATTCCCCGAAAAACTTTAAAATCCTAAACCTCTGAAAATCTACTAAAATTACCAGAAACCCTTTAAAATTCGTTAAAATTTCACGAAAACATTTAAAATCCATTACAATTCTTAAAAATTTCTTTAAATTCCATGAAATCTTTTAAATAACATAAAAATCTTCTAAAATCTCTTAAGATTAATTAAATAAACTTTAAAGGCTATACAATATGACAAAAATCACACAGTTATTTTACTTTCTATTTCATTTAGTAAAGAATGAAATAATTACTAATTTAGTAGTCAAATATAAGGCTACTGATTCCATTAGTCAAATTTTTTCCATTTCAGAATGAGAGAACAATGCAATAATAATATTTTTTTTACTTATAGGTGTGATTAATGTGTTGTTTACGACACCTCTATGGGTGGTCAACACCAGGCTGAAGATGAAAGGTGTTGGATCCGTTGCGGAAAATAACAACAAATCAGACTTTAATTCTCTATATGGTAGATTATAAAATTAATATCAAATTACAATCAACATAAAAAGAAGCAATTTTTCAAACTGACAAGTTTTTCAGGTGGGCTCATCCATATTTGGAAAAATGAGGGATTTAAACGATTATGGGCTGGTACACTTCCAAGTTTGATGCTAGTCATTAATCCAGCTATTCAGTTCATGACATACGAGAGTATTAAAAGGCGAGTTAATAGTAAATTACATGGTTCTCAACCACCAGCATGGGTATTTTTTGCTATTGGTGCAATTGCTAAAACAGTTGCCACAACTCTCACCTACCCTCTTCAATTGATTCAAACAAAACTTAGGGTAAGTGAAAAAATACAATTTTTAATTGATTTCATGAAAAAATGAGCGATTATAAATATAATGTATACTTTTATATATGTTTTATAGCACGGCCATAAATATTCGAATCTCCCTCCCAATGCAGGAACTTTACAGATGTTAATGTACATTTTAAAGTGAGTATAATATAATAATATACAGTATAATAAATATAATAAAGTACAATATAATAAAAATTACTTTTTACAGAAAACAAGGTTTTTATGGATTGTACAAAGGCATGGAAGCCAAACTACTGCAAACGGTTTTAACTGCTGCGTTGATGTTTCTTGCGTATGAAAAGATTGCTCGTTTTGTTTTTAGGATATTTTTACATAAACCTCTTGTAATTTAAAGACACTAGTCCAGTTTATTATATTAAATTATTCGTATAAAGCATAAATTATTAGAAAATGTAGTTGTGATACTTTAAGAATCTTTTCATTAATAAAAAATTGTAAGGAAATCAATATTTATATGAATTCGACATTAAAGAGTTTCAATTCTTTATTTAATAAATTACAATTATAGTTTAATTAGAAGTAATTAAAAAATATAGTTTAATTGGAAGTAATTTTAAGTTGGAAAAGATTTCAATGCGCAAAATTTGTGCATAAAGTCATTGATTCTTTTACGCAGAATGTGTTACACACCGTAAATATATCATTCAATTTCTGAATTATAACAATGTGTGAGAAAGGTCGACCGTGACCCTATTTTAGATCGATATCCGTTTTTTATTGGATTACGGGTTTTTTTTACTAAATAGCGCAAAGTAATTGGTTTGCTTTCATAGACCTTAATAATCAACAGTCCCTAAATCGAATATTCAGTCTTTAAGGTGATCTGATTTTAGAAAGACTGTAATTGTGATCGGTTAGTTGAATGGAAGCGGTCACGTCTTAAGGATGTAAAATGTAGACAGTGCATGGCTTAATTACGTCACTATGTATTTAAGTAGTGCAAAAATAAAGTTCCTTTATTTGTGAAGTGATGTTGGTATAGTGATAAGTTAAAAAAAAAATTATAAAAATGGTGAACACAGAAAATGGTTTGTTTTTATAAATTCTTATTAATTAAAGTGCAACCGAATGGAAATAAAACTATATATTTAAAACTATATTTATAATTGAAAGCAGATAATTTTTCTGAGTATAAAAATACATGTATCGTGTTTGAAGAAAAATTTAAACCGTTATGTGGTAAGTTTTACTGTCTCATCTTAAAAAGTAGGTAAAAAAGGGAAAATTACTTTGCTTAAGACTTAAATATTAAAGTAATTTAAAGGATTATTCGGATTAATGGAACTGTTAGACGCTTATTCGACGCTTATTCCAAAGATTAAAATTAAATCTGCATCTCTGTGTTTTGAAGCTTATAAAGGTATTTAAAAAGCTCATAAAAATATTGGAATTCATAAGAACAGATTAAAGAATTAATATTATTCAAGATATATTGGCATTAGAGATTCATTAGAGATCATCAAACAATTTTAACACTTTTAAATATTTAAAAAGCTATATAGCGTACGAATTTCATAATCAGGTAAAATTAGATCAACTTCCTCTTTCCCTAGTGCCCTAATTCCACCAGCTATACGCTGTGGCAGAAGATATTATCGACCCTAGACAACTTAGCCCCAAAATTCGGATCTTTCATCTTGACCTACTTCCCTTATGACACATGTTTGCGTGTGCGGAAATCGATATCTGTTCCTAATATTTTATACATTTCTAAGTCCATTAATAATTTGTATAATCAGTGGTTAATTTCAATGCTAGGTTTTTTACACTCTTATCATAAAGATTGTTTTAATTATTGATTATTTTGTCAATGTCAGAACGCCAGAAGCGCGTATTTTCTTCAGTGAAATCCTTTAGTCAATTTTATGCGTATTTTGTCAAATTGAAACATGTCAGCAAAAATAACTAACATTACAGACATTAGAGTTCCACAAAAAATATATAAAACATTATGTATCCAGCGACAAGCAGTAAAATTTAAATGCGTGTCTGAATGACCTTGAACATATACACTTGTCCCAAAAAGCTGTAATTCGACGCAGGTTCGGGACATTCCGTAACTATGGTTACTCGAGAATCGGCAGGGATGATAGGAAAACTCAGGGGCTGTTTTCAAGAGCTCAACAGTACATGGTCGTCCTTCTCCACGGCTTGACGACCTCTTTTTTGATGGTTTTCAAGTTACGCCAGGTATTTACTGTTCCCATAACATTTCCAATCTCATTTTCGGTCGCTTAGATAATTTGCCCTTGGATAATTTGAAAAATATAAAGAAGTAAAGCTGTTTTTCCTAAGCTTTTGCGTTAAATGGATTTTAAAATCGAAAGTGTAAACCGAGTCGCTTCTGTCATGCGCTGATGAACTGTCAACATATAATCAACAGAACTGAAATTGTTTCTGTAGATCTCGCGAATTTTTCATAATTTCCATTATTAATAGTTAATTATTTATTTTTGGATTCAAATTTCTTGGGTTCATCAAGTGGAAAAGACTGTAGAAAATTTCTATGAAATCTCTGTATTCGTTTTTGTTTATCTTAAATACATATTAATGATATTTGTACATTATTGAACATATGTTCACATGATTCACTCAAATTTGATAAAAGATCTCCGAAAATCCCAAGCTTTTGATGCTAGTAACATATAATAGTTTAAATATAATGCTATATTTTATTAGATCTGCTGTAACATTTTCAAATCTTTCACTTACATTTATATCAATAGGACATTGACTCTATGACAGCTAAGCGCACTAATATATGTATAACGACAAAGAAAAGCGATTGAACGCAAATCTATGTGCCGTTTTTGTAGAAAACAATTGATCGATCATATCGTTCTTTAATCTAACGGGCAGTTTCGTGATCAGAATAATAATGATCAAATAATAATGATTTAACACCGTTTATTACATAAATGTAACTATTTTAATTTCCATTATCAAGAATATAACTTAAAATATGAAAACTAGCTCCAACTTAATTTAAAATCCTTTTTGGCATTATTTGCTGGAATCAGCCGCGAATATCTGAATATAAACAGTGGAAATTCACAGAAAAGTGATATTCATGGCAACTCCAGTCCTTTTTCAGTGTTTCACGTCTTTAAGGGTTGTCACTGATAAATCCTCGGAATCAATGAAAAATCTATGAATAATCAGTTAAATTCAGTGATAAACCAGTGAAAATCCTCTCGATCATTTCTCCTGATATATATTATTAAAGAACTGAGCTTGGTCAATAGATTTCGAAATCTTATTTTTTTTTTTTTCCTCATTCTGTGTATTTTTTAAAGCTTCACCATCAGGGTCGCGACGACTAGCGTCTGCGCGCCGCGACGCGGTGCTATGTATAGCCAATATGTGCGCTTCTAAATGAAATGCCCGGGGCATCGGTTTCTTCGTGCGAATTATGATCATTGCACGCCCGGTCATCGGCTACTTCACATCTGCCATAATTCGCGTAAAAACAGAAAAAAAACGTGCACGAATAAACCGATCGATGTATTTAATTATGAGAGAAAACACGATTAAAAAAGCTCTCGTTGCAGATTATTTTCCACTTTATTAAAATAAGTTTAGCCGCTTACACCTTTTCTCGAAGAATAAGTTAACATTAACAAATAGTTAACTAAACGAAAGATCTTCTTACACAAAGATCTTTACGTTTGATCATTTAATCAAAAAATAATATAGATATCTAAATAATGTAGCATAAATTGATGAAACTTCAATATTTATCATTGAAATCATTGGTACAATTATAAAATACAGTTAAAATTAAAAGTTTTTAATAATAATTTCCAAAACATATAAACAGTGAAAATGTGAAGTGCATTCGAGGTATCAACACGTAAATTAAATTCTTTTTTCTACTTGGTACTCAACAACCAAAATAATCGCTGATTCAGATTTTGGCATCTGCTGTATGCCAAGAAGGTAATGTAGAAAGGTTTTCACTTTTTTATATGTAACATGAAAGTATATTTCCAATTAATTCAATTTTATGCATTACTTTTCTTAATGAATTCTTTTTTCTATTAAACTTTGATATTTACTTGAAATAAATATAAGTATATGAACTGGTGCGTTGGTCAGAATAAATATTGGGCTGTATCTTACGATAGGATATGTATACTTAATGTCAGTGATACGGTGATCACATAGTGTTTAGATTTACTGATAATTACACTCGCTTACTTTGTTATATTAAGTGTACTTCCTGTTACACATATAGTATTCGGCACCATAAATTTCGGAACGAGAAAATAAGATCGTAAAAGCTTAAAATTCAGTTCGAGAACAAGAATTCCCATTCCATTATGTGTTAAATGAATACGAACTAGTTAAATTTTCATTAGAAGTACTAAAAAATTATAACAATACTAAAATAAAGACTTCTGTGCTACAAAAAGAATTCCTTGTTCTCTTTTATGATATGCATTTCAAATTCATTTTCTTTATATTCTTTCTTTACTTTTTTTCTCTATATTTTCGCAGCATATACTAAATCATCTGCTTTTGTGTAAAGTAAAAGAAAGTAAGATTATATAAACAAGATTAACGTAATAAAATGAAATAGATTATCTGAAAAGAAAGGGGGATGAATGAACCCTTATGGCATGTTGTAAGAGTAAGATAGGAATTGTAGATAACAAAACCTCAAACTGTACCTCTTGAGTATTGATCACATATCAGAACTCTGCGGTCACCTGAGCTTTATTTCATAAATCTTCAAGTAAATTATAAACACTATATTTTTTCTCTTTGACACGCACTTTTGTTCCTTAATATTTAAAATTAAAGCGATATTATTCCCCGTCTATGAAAATAACACGCCAAGGAATTTGCTAATATTCAGCCTCATTCACACAGCGATGAATTATTTTTAGCTTACATTTTAAAACAAAGTGAATACCATGAATAGCAGCTTTGTCATAGTTTTACGACTACCTTTATTATGGTCCATTATGACGCCTTCAATTCAGGAATTTTCATGTATCTGAAAACGTGAATATACATATTCGTTCATCACGTGCATATACAATGTATGAAAGCTTTTAAAATTGTAAGAAAATTTTGTTTTGTAAAATGTTTAGAAAAATTTAATGGAGTCTGAAATAGTTTAATTGAAAAAATGCCCGTCTATAGTAAAAATAACTGTAGATAGATATATATATATATATGGATATAGAAATTGAAAAGAAAAATTGCGGAATTGCAAATTTGACCGATAGGAGAAAACCTTTCGAAGATACCGAGTGAGGTCGTTCTTTAAACACGTAATTGTTGGTGGTAATGCTTGTAATTAGTGAGCAGCTCTTATTATATACCTTCTAGTTATACGTGCCTTACATTTGACAACATAGAAAAATAGGTAAAGTGCAGCACACTCGCGTATATTTCAATATCTCGTTTCAAAACTTGCACAGGTGATGGCTTTGCGATAAGACTCTTTTTTTATACTTGTGAAAGCACGCTTGTAAATTGTATTTGTAAATTCACCTGACATAATGTTATGATACGCACAGAAGCTGAAATCGATACATGCAGAGCATCATCCATGATTAGCCGAAACTTTATTGAATTTTCTTCACAATAGTTTTAAACATCCAATACACCTGCAGACATTTTTCTACATCTGAAAAATCATCACGTCTTTTACATTTTGTTTTATTAACGAATTATAAAAATATGGAATCTATGAGATCTTATTTCTTGAAATATGGTCCATTCGGGTCGTGTTTTCACATTCCATTAATAACTTTTATCAAGACTTTACATAATAAACAAACTGAAATATTGTCAAAAAAAATCCAAATAAAGGCATTTTTTTAATTTGATCGCGAACCATTTCCTTAACCAAGACCTTGAAGGCCAAGGTTTTTCTAATAACGTGGCAATCCTATTAACGACTAATTTTCACACATTGCCTATTGTTAACTCCACCTGCTACGAATGCCTTCATTTAATTTACACATTTATTCATTGTGAAAATATTCTGACACTTAAAAAATTTGCTTTATTAGTGTATAATGTACGATGCAAAATTAGGATAGTTTAATTTATATATACAATTTTAATGTGTAAAACATTCTCACCCCTAATGTCTCAAAAGTTGAAAGGTTCGATTTATTGCTCATGAGTTTGCGCGTTACTTGGGTTTGAATTTTCCTCCCCCTTCTTTAATCTTAATTTAATTTATTTCCTGGCCAGCTAATTGCATTTATTGTAACTTTAAATCTGAGGAAAGTCTTACATTAGTCTCAAACCAGTTTTTCTTTCTCTTGGACTGAATTGAATGTTACACATTTTAATCGTACGATATCTTTTCGTGGATATATCTCGTCGTAAATATTACATTTTATTTACATTGTCCAACATTAAAGAAAAATCTAAAGTACATATCTCATTATCATTGTTTCTCTGATATTATTGAACTAGTAAATACTCCTCCCCTGAGAGAAATGCGCATCTAATTGTTAAATGCTGCGAACTTTGGAGAAATACGGCTTATCAGAGAGAAAACTAGACTTGTTATAAGTAGCTTGCTTTTATATTTATATGAAAAGTTTGTTGATAATGAAACAAATGCTTCATTCATCTGAAATTATAGCTAATGTTTCACGAGCCGCTTTTATAATTATATAATTTACTGCAATGCGGGCGTGTATGAACTTCATCAAATTAATTTCAATTGAATTTGAAGACCGCGTGCAGTCTCAAAAGGTCTCTAAAGCAAATGTTTATTTTTATTTAATTAATAAATTAATAGTTGATTGTTGCGACATACCATCACAGAAAATTCTTTTATTTCCTTTCCAAAAAGAATTGTGACTTTGTCACAATTTTTTTCACCCGGCATATGTCATATGTCAGTTTTAAAGGAAAGCTCATATTTTACATTTTATGGTCCTCTCCCTTCATTGTCCAGAGTCCGGAATGTCCAGGTCCTTTAAACCTCCACTTTCCTCTTTTAATCTCTACGCAAAAAAAAACTTCTCCCACTGTTTTCATCCCACATGGCTCGTTTCAAGAAAACAAATCAAAGTAACGCCGATTTCAGTATTCTCCGATCCATGCTGACAGAAACATGAATAAAAATTTCCAACTATACAGTCGAAGCCAAAATTTTTCTTTAACACATGTAGTGGTATCATAAATGGATAAAGATCTGCTATTTTTCCTACGTTTAAAAGGTACGATATGAGAACGAATAAATATTTCAATTTTTACTAAATATTTATTTTTAATAACTTCAAATTATCACCCTCATTATATAAAAATATACACCTCAAATAATACAGCTCAATTATTTTATTTTGTCAAACATTTGTCGTATTTTATTTTAGAAATAAATCTCTTGAATTGTTTTATGAAAGAAATTATACTGTGATTCAGTTTTTAGATGAAATATAATTCAATGCAGCTTGATTTAACTAAGAATTGCGCAAAAATTATAAAAATAATTTAATAAACCAGAAAAATGCAAACCCGAAGCTAAGTAAATATGTAGAAGTAAGATTCTTAACACATACGATTTTGCTTTCGTATATCAACGAACCCCAAAGGAACCAGTCAATTACAGCTTGTTGACACCTTTAAAATTATACGCCAAGTGATTGCATTTGCCCATGATTAGCGCCTTGGACACAATTGTTGTTATCTCCATATTTAATGAAATTATTAGTGGACAAAGTTGAGAAAGAGACCAATTTGTATACAGGTCAAGTATTTAAACGCAAATAAAAATTGAATAGTCTCAAACCTTAGCATTTTAAAATATGCTTTTACTTTTTACCGACTGACCTTTGACCAAATTTTTCTTTTCTTTTTTAACATCCCCCTTTTCTCAGCCACTTAACCGAAATGTATAACAACCTCTTCAACAAATAGAGTATTTTCTTAATTAAATAAATCTTGAAAGCTCGTATAATATCACTTTAAACCTTTTGAAATTTAAAATCACTTCACAACGTTTAACATTATTCGTAAAAATCTCTCGAATTTACAACAACTTTTGAAAAGATCATTTAAAACTTATTGAAATTTCTTGAAATTCCTAGAAACATTCCATGAAATCCCTTGAAATTTGTTAAGATTTCATAAGATCCCTTCAGTTTTCACTAATCTTTTTAAAATTCCTAAAAATCTCAGAAAATTTCCTGTAATCATTCAAAATTCCATAAAACATTTTCAGAATCTCGTGAAATATTTTTAAATGCACAAAAATTTCTTTAACTTGTTGGAAACCTGTCGAAATCCTTTAAAATTCGCTGAAATCTTTTGAAATTCTTAAAAAAACATCTTTAAAGATCATAAAATTCCATTATAAAATATTTTAAATTCCATGAAATCCTTTACAATTATTTTACAAAATTCTTTGCAAATCATAAAAATCTCGTGAAATTCTTTAAAATTAGTGCATCATTAAAATCTCTAAAAATAAAACTTTTGAAACAAAATTTCATGAAGTCGTAAAAATCAAAAATGACTTGAATTTTTTTTTTAATTCTAGGAGGACTATATTAAAATTCCTTAGAATCATTTTTAAAATGTCAATATGACTTACAACTTTTACAAGTTTCTTAAAATCCTTTATAATTCCACGAAAAACTTCAAAATCCCTTAAAATACGTGAAGATTTCTTAAAATTCTTGAAAGCCTCTTAAAATTCAAATTCCTTAAACTTCTACAAAATCTTTTATAAATCATAAAAACTTTGTGAAATCCTTTAAAATTCCTTGAGGGAAATTTTAATTCTTTAAAATCACTTTAAAATACTTAAAATTTCTTAAAATTCTTACATGCCTTTTAAAATCCTTTTAAATTCCACGAGAATATTTATAATTCCTTAAAATCACTTAAAATTCTTAAATTCCTTTATAATTCCAAAAAAAACTTAAAATCCCTTAAAATACGTAAAAAAATTCTTTTAAATTACTTGAGATGCCTTAAAATATTTCCAAATCCCTAAAATCTCTTGAAATTCGTTAAAATGTCTCGAAATTTCTAAAATATTGTGAAAACCCTTGAAAATTCTTAAACCTTCTGAAATCTTTATATCTGTTGAAATTCTTTAAAAATAGTTAAAAATTTCTTGTAATCTTTGAAATTTGAAACGTCAAACGTGTCACGATGTAAGAACTGAGCGAATAATGGGAAAGTATAACAGAAAACTGAGAAAAGGGCGAGATCTCATGTGACGGACATAAATGTTTTCTTGCAAAATAAAAGTAGTGAACTCTTTGAATATATATTCAAAGATATTTTGCAAACAGTTATTCATAATCTCCAAGCATCACGTCACTATGCTGACGGCCTCCGGCGAACATTCCTGGCATTTCTTGAGCCCTTCGCCATTGTTTATAAACATTGAAGACTTGACGCTGATAACAAACGCATAATATATTTATCAACAAATCCTTACACGGTACTTGACTCTGACTCACAGTCATCATAGTATAAAGTCAGGCGAGTTGCATTTACAGTCACACGAAAGTATCCGAACTGTAATGAACTCGACTCATCGAATCATTCCTTGATGCTATCATAATTGATATTCCTCCCTTTTCTCAATTTTATATTATACTAAATGAATCAAACAAAAATGTCAGTGTTCTTACAATTAGCAAATTTTCCACTTTTTTATCGTTTTCGGATGACACTTCAGTGAATCATACATTAACAACATTATTAGTGGTACAAATAATTCATTTGAAAACATATGCAACGAGATATTAAAAATATGACATTAATTTTTTAAATGATAGAAGAGATGTTTTAAATGTTTTAAAACAAAATGAATTTTGTTTCTTTGTTTTCTAGATACAATTTACACTCTATATTCTTCACATTGAATTTTTAAACCTTTTTTTTTTAATTTCCATTTATATATCTTGAAATTTAAACACTCTTCATGTAAAGTATGAACCGTGTCCTATCCGTACTATCTGATCATCGGCGTTCATTACAGATCACTAACCAGAGTTTTTTCTTATCTTGCAACAAACATTGCCGAACCCTTGTATGGTTTAGATACGTTGATATTAACAAACCAAGAAGTACACCTTTCACGGAATAGCTGATAAAATGGTCATTTTACCGGCAAAAAAAAGTTGGTTTTAATTTAACTTGTAATCTAGAATCTAGTACATAATAATAATTTAAATTTAATTGGCCAAATAAATTAATAATTGCTATTATAAAATTTTTTTTTCATTTTACAGGCGACCAAATACAATGTACTCACATTGAACCGAAAAAGAGTCTAGGAAAAGCAAGGATTTCAAAAGATTTTTTCGAAAATCTTTTAAATCTCTATTTTTTTGACAAAAAGTCCTGCAAAGGGATAAAGGATATGTCAGAAGTTCCTCTTCTATCTACATCAGACATGAAGACGGAAATAACGGATCCACGAAATATGATAGTACTCGAGGTACATGAAATTAAATATATAACATGTAAAATTGTAAATTGATGCCCAAAATTTGATTTTCGAATGTTTTTTAATTTTTTTTCACAATAATTTTTGTTTTATTTCCTGAATTAATACAACAGGTTGGCTCACCTGGTGATACCTGGAGGTATTGTGTAGAAAGACAACAACTGGCTAAAAGATCTGAATGGTTTCGTGCCCTGCTTTTGGGTCATCTCGCTCCTCCTTTCAGAGACCCTCCGCCGATAATTCCATTACAACACATAGAAAAACGAGCATTTGACAATTTTCTTAGGTAAGAATGAAAAATTGAACTTCTTAGTCATCAAAATTTAGTGTAAAATTATTTTAAGGGATTTCAAAGTGATTTCCTAGATTTCTTTGATTTTTAAGTATATTTTAAAAGTTAGGGATTTCAAATGATTGTAAATATTTTATGATATTTCAAAGAATTTTAAGGAATTTCAAGGGATTTTGATAGATTTCAAGATATCTTATAATATTTTTAAAAACATTTCGAAGAAATTCAAAAGACTTAAATACATTTTAACTGATCCTTCATTTAAGTGATCCTTCAAGTGGCATTTTTAAAAATTAAACAATATATTATCTTCAAATTCTTTGAAATTTCATAAAATCAAATGAAATCCCTTAAAATACTTTTAAAATCCCTTGAAATTCTCTAAAATAATTTGAAATCTCTTAAAATGACAAAAAAATGCCGAGAAAATGTCTGTTAGTAATAATATAGTATATTGTATTAAACTTGGCATCCTAATTTCCAGTTATCTTCAAGATGAACCGATAAGCTTCAACTCGGTTTCAACGGCGAGGGCTACTCTTGATGTAGCACATCAGTACCTATGTCCGGATCTTGCTCATATGGCTGTGAACTTTCTTCAAGAAAATCTAAGAACATCAAACGTTTTGGAAGTCTTTCACGGTCTAATGTTTTACATCAACGATGCAACATTTGATGCAGGAAGAACACCAATAACACCTACAGCCCCTCCTGAACCTGGGGACGATGCCGGTGAAATAGGTAGATAAATTTGAGCAAAAATGATTTTATTTCCCTGACTTTCAGACAAATTTCCCTGACAGAAAAGTATGAAAAATACGTATAAATTTTCAATAAAAATACTATTGAACTTTTTCAAAAATTTCCTATAATATCACTTTAAATCTTTTGAAATTTAAAAACACTTCACAACATTTAACATTCGTAAAAATCTCTCAAATTTACAACAAGTTTTAAAAAGATCTCTTAAAATTCATTGAAATTTCTTAAAATTCCTCGAAACTTATCTTACTTAAAATTCTAAAAGAACATCAAATATCCCATTAAAAGAAATTTTAAAAACTGATTTATGACTTAAGATATAAATCCCTTCACGTTTGTTAATATTTCATGAGATCCCTTGTATTTTGAGTAATCTTTTTAAAATTCCTCAAAATCCTTTAAAATACTTGAAATTCCACGAAAAACGTCAAAATCTTTTAAAATTCCTAAAAACATCTTTAAATATCTTAAAATTCCACTATACAATATTTAAAATTCTATAAAATCCTTTACAATTATTTTACAAAATCGTTTGGAAATCATAAAAATCTCGTGAAATTCTGTAAAATTCCCTAAAGTACATTAAAATCTCGAAAGAAAAGCTTTTGAAATAAAAAATCTCACAAAATCTTTTAAAAATAAAAAATTACGTGAAGTTTTTTAAAATTCTGTGAGGACTATTAAAATTCCTTAAAATCATTTTTAAAATGTCAAAATTACTTATAATTTTTACAAGCTTCTTAAAATCCTTTATAATTCTACGTAAAACTTTAAAATCCCTTGAAATAGTAAAAAAAACTTTTATAATTTTTGAAAACTTTTTAAAATTGCCTAAAATTCCATAAAATCTTTAGAAATTCATAAAAATCTCGAGAAATCCTTTAAAATTTCTCAAGGAACTTTAAAATCCCTTAAAAATCTTTGAATTCCCTAAACTTCTTTAAAAATCTCTTAAAATTTCATGAAGTCCTTTTCAAATTCAACCAAATCTTTTTAATATTTTTCCAATCCCTTGTAATCACTTAAAAATGCCTAAAAACCTCTTAAAATCCTTTAAAATTATTGAAAATGTTTTGAAATCATTAGAAACCTAGAGAATCTGAGAGAATACCTGTAAATTATTTATAATCTTTTGAAATCTTTGAATAGTTTCTAAAATTTGTTAAATAAATTATAAAATTGATATATGTAATACGACAAAAATAACATAGTTAACATAAATGTCAATTTCTAATTCGGATTCATTTGGATTGACAGGATTTATTCGGATTGAAAAATCCGATTTAATTCTGATTAATTCGCAATGGTGGCTTCATTTGGATTAAGGGCGTTGGACCCAAGTGTTAAACTCCGAATTCCATTCTCCATTTTACTCCATGAAAATTATAAATAAATATTTTTTCGCTCTGTAGCGCTAATCTTCTATCAAGTATAAAACTGCATACAGAGTGAAAAAATATTTAATCTCGATACTTTTTGCATAAAACGAAGAATTTAAAATCCAACTTCAAAATTGAATATTTTCATTTCACTTAAAAAATATTAGAATTAGATACTTTCTCGTTCTGTACGCATAATTATAGTTAAAAATTGATGAATCCTACAGAACTAAAAAATACCTAATTATAAAATTTGTTCAGTAACTTCTTTCAAATTAGCTCGGAATGAAACTGTTTGGTTTAGATACATAAATTCCAGAATGATTCAGAAAATTTCAAATTGATTTGGAATGAATTTCTATCCGAAGCTTTTCGCTAGGACGAGTTAAATAAATCCATAAGTGTATGATTATTTATTTTTTAGCTGATGCCTGCAACAGGCTTCTAGACAGTTGTCTGACAGTCATCGACTCAGAGGCAGAAGCAGTTCTATGTCAAGAAAGTTTTGAAGAACTTCTTCATCAGGAAGTCGCAAGTCTAACTTGTCGGGACAGCTTGCGGTTGCAACAAGAAAGTGTACTTTTTTCATCGTTGAACAGATGGGCTGCTTCCGAATGTAGACGAAAAGGCGAAGAACCAACACCCACCAACAAGAGAGCTGTTCTTTCTGATGATGTGTGGTACAACGTTCGTTATCTGTTAATGACTGACAAGGAATTTATTCAAGGACCTATGGCCAGTGGTATACTCTCCACTGAGGAGTCAGCCTACATTGTTTCGAGAATTCTAGGACATGAGCAGAGTCAACAAAGAAAATCTGTAAGATATTACATATTTATATATTTTCTTCAAGTTTGTCGTTAAAGAATAAAATGGTGTTTCTTTTGTTTCGTCCCACGAAGACAAACTCGAGATAAAATGAAATCCTTATCTGTTTGACCAATTCCTTATCGATATCAAAGTGGCCACAAGATTTAATTTTTTAATTGCCTTGAGAATTAAAAATGCTGAAAAATTTTAATATTTCTTCATTACTTCTAGGTGCTCGATACTAGCAAAGGACCAGCTTCGAAACTCACAGAAGTACCTCGCATCAATTCCAATGTACGGAAAAATTTTTATTCTCAATCAACAAAGTCAGGAAAAAAAGAACAAGAGGATAATCGAAGAAATCGGAGAAAAGAATGCGCTATACAAGGGCAACGGGCATGTGCAAGAATTGGTAATTGTATAGTGCGTGTTCTGGCTTGTGTATTTGATTAGAGAAAATGTTTAGAAGTTCAGACAAAAAGTTCAATGTATAGCAAAATTGTAATTAATATTTTTTATTTTTTTAATTGAGCGTAAGTTTATATGTATATTCAAGTCATTATAGTAACCATTGCAAAGTATTTTGTCGAAATTATTAATTAACAGCGTTGGACCCAAGTGCTCAAAATACCATTCTCCATTTTACTCAACTAAAATCATAAATAAATATTTTTTCGCTCTGTAGCGATAATATTTTCTCAGATATAAAACTGCATACAGAGCGAAAAAATATTTAATTTTGGTACTTTTTGCATAAAACGAATAATTCAAAAACTAACTAAAAATTCAATCTTTTCGTTTTACTTAAAAAAAATTTTGAATTATTATTTTCTTGCTCTGTACGCATAATTCTAATTGCAAATTATTTAGTTGTACAAAAGAAAAAAATTCCAAATTTAATATTTGTTCAGTAAAATGAAGAAATCGAATTTATAGTTTAGAGTTTGGTTCCAACACCCTTAATGACGCGATTTGCATAAATTAATTTTGATTATACTTCAAAGTGAATTGGAAGAGAAGACACTGATTACTGATTATAATATATCATATATACAAAGTCGTATAATGACGCAATTAGTGAGACTCTTGTTTTACAAGATGACAATTTTATTTTTATTCAACAGTGAACTGAAAGATGAAGCTTGTATGTTTTTAATAACCATTCAGCAGGTTTTTTAGGTAATCTATTTTTTATTCGCGTACTGAAAATGCTATAAATTTATAGTATTTAAATCAAGTTTTATATTTTTAACTGGAAAATCATCTCTTATTCGTGAGTTACTGATTTTAAAGTTCTCCAATCTTCCATGTAGTAAAAGATACCAGAATAATTTTCTGTTTGAGCAGAAAGTGTGATAGACATTTTAATTCTTTAATTATATTATTCACTTAAATGTTCCTGATGAATTTCAGTCATTATTTTTTGTGATAAAACTTTCCACTATAAGTCATGTGAACTATAAGTAAATAAACAAGTCCAAGCTTAAAAATGATTTACGCCAAAATTGAGTAAAGTATCCAAAGAAGTATATTTGAGCCATTTTCTAAATTTCCAATAAAAAATATTAGGAATCGAATTTTGCGTTAAATTTAAGCTCAATTTATTCGAAGCGACTTGATGTCACTATTTTAAATACTTGATTTTCGATTATGTCATAGGTAAAATTTCTACCTGGGATGTTACTGAAGAATCATTTTTTTCTGTATACTTGTTCTATTTGAATTGTATCAATACCTAGTAAATTTTAATCAGTTATATATCTACATAATTTTATACTTATGTTATATATTATATTATATTAACGTTGCGATATATATTACTAGCCATTTGTTGATTTCATGTTACATTCTGTGTTATAAATTGATGTAATACATGAAAGGTAATTATATTGTTTAAAGTCGACTTTTATCATATTAGAATTATTGTTATATTATATACAACATACAAAGTGTCTATCCTATATGTGAATATCCTATAGCCGAGATCCGTCAAACTGTTCATTCATGTTTACAATTATAATAATTCAAATGAAAATGTGAAAAGCAAAATTTGCACAATTACGAAATTTGTAAGATTTGAATAATTAATCGAAAAATGTATGAGTACGCATTGAATAAAAGATATTTTCATTGTTCAGTATCGACATTTAATTTAATTGTCAAGGGAAAAATATTTGTTAAGCCAATCGCGGAAAATAGAAATTGATATATTAATAATAATAAAGTACAATAAATTTAAACGATTTCGTGGATTTTCCGACTCCAGTCTCAAATTTCATTCGTTGCTCATAAAAGGGACACAGATATCTCTTTCTTTTGTTATTTTTTATCGGGTAAAGACATGGTAAATAATATTTCGCCCTGTACTTTTATTTTTGCACATCTCTTTCGACTTTATTTTTTCATGTTTAGTGAATGTGTATTAATAATGAGCTTTAATTATGAATTAGCATATTTAAAAATCACAGTCTTAGTTGAAGAATTGACAGCAGAAAATACTATCTGCACTCTATTATTCATATAACCATATAGTTATGCATTATATACAACACATAATAGGTGCTAAGAATACTTTAAAGTTAAATCTCTTAGTGAAGTATCAAATTAATTAAATAAAGTACAGTAATATATGTAGGCTACTCACTTTAAAAATAATTGATTACATAAAATATCTACTTAATATTGAGATAATATAATCATAAGAAAATAAATGGATATAATAAAATAAAAATTACCAAGTTAATTAGAAAGAAGAAATCTTGATAAAAGAATATTCTTAGCACCTATATAAAGTGACACACTAGTAAACCAATTTCTCAATCCCATACATAATTTGTGTAAAAACAAAACTTATAATTGTTAAACAGTGTTGGAGGTAAATTTATAATTTCGATTTTAATGCTTCTGAAGAAAGGAAATTTTGTTAATACTTTGAAAATCAATTTAACGTTTTTTCATAGTTTTTTATAATTTGATTTTCGTCGAGCGGAAAACATTAAGGATATGTTTAAGATTTATGTACGATGAAAAAATTTCCAGTATTTATTTCAAAATTTTCTAATCGAACAAAAAGGCGATAGAAAATATGCACACTTTTTACCGGATGCAGTCTCTGCGAAGAATTGAAAGTTACTTCGGTATACACGATCGCATAATATGATAATATGCACTCTTGTGCGTACATAATAGGTCTGGTTTTATCAGTGCGGTAAAAAAAGATAATTTATTCACAACACTACGCAACAAATTTCGACAAATGTTTTGCACATTTGAATTCAAGGGAACCTTCAATTTAAATGAGCAAAATCGTGCGGCGTAGTGAAATATTATATATAGTAGACTTATAAGATGAATCACAGAGAACTAAAGTGAATGTAAACGAAAAGAAAAACACATTCATTAGAATCGAAGACTGTAATTTTTCATAATAAAAAACGGCGATATAATTCACTGCAGTAACATAGATTTTCGTAAAAACTTTAAAACGAATAATTGCTTTAGAAAACAACGTTATTTCAGTTCTATTCACTAAAGAAAATTGCAAAATTAACACAATTGATAAAACCAAAACTGTACATCTTGTATGGCATTGAGTTTAAGCTACTTCAATTTGATTAACAATTATCATAAAACAATACATATATTTCTTATGTCTAAAGTAATAAAAAACGTATAATTCATACTACAATTAATGATTTCACCACAAATATAAACCTGCTTCACAGCTCTAATGTTCAAAATAAATGTTGAATAACAATCTATTTCAAGATTAATGGATATAAACTGATAAACTCTGATCTTCAGGAATAATGTTAGTTCAAATTGAATAGCTATAAACTTATTTTATTTATTTTATATACATATCTTTCTTCTCTCCAAGTATCACGAAATATTTACAATTTACTATATACACGCAATTTTACACATACAGCTACCCTTTAAAACTTCTCTGCTCTATACTACACGAATTTCAAGTATTTGGAAATACTCTGGCAAACAAAAATAAAAACAATTCTAAAAATTATACTAGTTTTGTCCGGACAGTAAAATCTTATGCATTATACATTTCTCAGTTTCTTGAAAACAAACTGATAATCAAGGATTTAATAATGTCTTGTATTAATAACAATTACCTACTATTAAAATTGAATATGTTTTTGTTTTTTTAAAATAAGTTGAACTAATAATATATTACAGAGTCGACCAATTATAACGAAGCATTTCAAATAACTTTGACCAGATATAAATTATTATTTATAATAATTGACCGACGAAGAACACCAAACAGCTTTAAAAATTTGTCCTAAAAATTACTATCAATATTTTGCAACAAGTTTTTTTTTATTACATTTAAAAAAAGATTTCCCTCACAAAGCAAGTTTTTTACTTCAAGATATAAAAAACTTTTTCATAAAAATAAAATAACACTCTAAAAATCAAAAGGATAATAATATAAAGTAAAAAGCATCATTTAAAAATAAATAAATAAAATTCTAAAAGAACATCAAATATCCCATTAAAAGAAATTTTAAAAACTGATTTATGACTTAAGATATGTCACAGTTTACATATAAAATATACCATTGATTAAGAAATTTTACACAGAGTACGTACATTTAAAAATATGTACAAATAAAATTTCCAATCAATTCTTTAAACAAAAATAAATGCTTCGTTAAATCAAGTCATATAAATCATATATGAACTTAAACAATTTAAAGAACAATTGTCTGACTAAAATTCACACTTTGCTCTATCCCATTGCCACTTCGACAGTTTGCGTAATATGCTTTTTTCAGGGAAAGCTGTCATACTCAGTGAAGCGAGTCTACGAGTTATACATACAAAGTTAAAAATTGCTACATATAATGACCAACTTACAATTAAAAATTAAAATAATAAGGAATAAAGTCTGCTCATAACACTCTACAGATAATATTTGGTAGGGATATGTGTTGCAAGCAGTCTTTGTAAATCTTTATAAGACTTCAAAATAAAGAAAAAATATTTCAAATAAAACTTCGTAAATGTCACACAAAGTAGATTTTCAACTTTATCTGTACACGAAATACTCTTCAGAATAAGTATAATCTGCTTCTGCAGAAATATTTAAAATTTTCCGAATCAAAGAACACTACAATAATTTGGAAACGTTAATCTTGATGCGTATAAGAATAATATAAAAAAGGTACTCGATAGTACCTTGCAGCATGCTATGCAATACTGTAATTGGTGGTGTGTGGCACCAGGAATGTAATGTAATAAAATAAAATATAAAAACACAGATTAAGGTATAATAATGCTGGTCGTCGTCAAACGGTAATGCAAGAAATCAACTGTTGACACAGTTGACTGTATTGCACTTGGTCCCCGCTTATTCTTCGCATTTTTATACCTTTTACTTCTTTCTCCTCTGATTCACATACTCTTAATTCGATTTGTACACCACCAGGATATTCTAAACTAAGTCCACTCCCTTCTACCTCCTCTCTGGAGAAAATAAAACCTTTCGGTGGTGCTCTAGCATCTATGATTTGTTTAACTCGACCTAATATCGTCTCCGAGTTTAATCGACTCGACTCATCAGATAAGGTAACTTCCACTTCTGCAGATAGTGGAGTGCTCAGTGGCCTACCGATGCCTCGAGTGATACTAGGTAGCAAAGGATCACAAGGTTCTGATATAATGAATCTAGGAAGAGGAGTGTAATGTGGTAATATATCTTCCAAAGAATCAGGCGATGGAGACGGTGAAGGCGAACAACCCACTAACAGCACTTGTCCACCTAAAACATCTGTCACCGATATTTGAGGTGGTACCTGTAAAGAAGTTTGAGACTGATTGAACTTCTTTTCGCAAAACTGTGAATTTACTGATGTAAATTCTCATAAGGAAGATTGATAAAGGATAGATTTTAATTTATTAATTCAGGATACACATCTCTCATTTGGGTATCACTTCTCACGCCTCCTCAAAACCAAGTTTCACTTAGATGAGTAGGCTACAGTTTTTACCTTAGAAATTATGTTTTGGGAATGTCTCCTGACTATTTTGACAAAACATGAAAAAATCATCAGGCTCCCTTTTAAAATAACTCGATATGTTGTTTTAGTGTCTTATAGCAGGTCGCTTTTTGTGGAATATTATTGTAGATCACACTTTTTATTACAAATTTGCTTTTCTTAGTAGATACATAATTATTAGGGTATAACTTTAGCCTGGTCCTTTAAGGGAAACTTGGTTCTTAGGAGGCTTTTATAGTAATAGCAAAAAGTGAAACTTACCCTAGATACGTCTACAGGATGTTCCTCTTGAATCATATCTAGTGCTGGACTATTACTAGGCGAGTAACTAACAGGCGTGGTGGCTGGAGATCTATGGTGTCTAAGTGGACTGAGGTCTAAAGGTGTTGACGGTGGTTGGGCTGGTGTCCCATGAACAATGCTGCCCTGCACCGACGTTGTAGTTAAACCGCTCAATCCTACAGCGAAACAATTATTTATTTTCTGTCACATTACAGAAAGTTAAAAAAATACTATAGGTAAAACAAAATAATAAAGTAATACCTTGCGTAATTGCAGCTACACCTCTCTCGTGAACTGGAGATCCGGGAATGCTAACAGGACTATGAGACGGAGAAGCTAGCCTCTGCAATTGTTGATACTCTTGCTGAAGTGCTTGAATTCCTGGTCCTGGTAGCCCTGATCCTTCTGAAGCGCGACGAACGGGTGAATATCTTTCCGCTGCAACGTGTGCAGTTGGCTCTTTATAGGAGTCTCGACTACCTACTGAAAAATTTAATCAATGTCAAATCACCGTTCAAAAAATTACTCCACTTATTGAATTTGATAAGCGACATTTCTTGCAAACTTTAAATATTACAAAAAATTTATTAATATTATAACACAGAAGCTGCTTTCGATCCCAGATAATATAGTTGCTGTGCAAGCAATAACAAAAAGATAACTCTACATATATCTGCTATAAGAAAATTATTACATAACGTCACCTACAAACACAAAAACTTTACCAGTAGCGGGATACAAGGAGGTTTTCCTATGATGAGAAAGAGTTGGTCCCCTAAGGTGAGATGGCAGCAACCTTGATGGAAGATAGGCTCTATTCATCCTAGCTTCCACTTCCATTACAAGTTCCGGGTTTATAACTACATGCAAGTTACCAGTGATCGAGTCGTGGTAGTGCAGTAGACATAATAAAACCATGCAAAATCAAACAAAAGAATGCTGAATAAATAAAAATAATGTGGATGCGGAAATTAAAAATTCTATATATCCTGTACTCAGGATATGGGCATTTTTAAATAATAAAACAGGCTCGGCTTGGAAAATCGTGTGTCTCTCTTCAGTGCCTGGAAAATAAAAAATAAACGCGAGATTTCTCCCGCCTTTTGTCCTTTGTTTTTCAAGCATTGAAGAAAGACACACGAGTGCCGATCCTAGTCTAATAAAAAATATAGATAAAGATACACAAAAAATAAGTTTAGAAATTACATAAATGTACGCATGAACAAAGAAATCAATTAATCAATAAAAAATAATTAAATTCCAAAATTACACATTTGTGAATAAACAAAGTTACAAGTATGCAATACAAATATACAATACAAATATACAATACTACTAAATCTACTACACACAAAAAATATTTGCGAAAAACATATATGTAACAAGTCAGAATATACAATCTTTTCATACCTGGTCTTTGCATTACTGCCGTGAGGCCACTTCGTCTTCTTCGATCACTTCCACCAGGCGCATTTGGATTACTTGCTCCATTTCCTTCTGTACTGCTACCACCAACTCCCACGTTTAATGTCTTTTGACATTGCGCCGAGGTCGGACTACCAGCAGCCTTTTTAAATTTTAAATGACATTTATAATGTGTATAACTATAACTATGTAACTGTTCTTATGCTATTAATTCTTATCTTCAAACTCTGATAATAAAAATGAAGAATTTTATTTGTCGAAACTTACTGGTTGTAGATGTTCTCTATTTCCAGGTTGACTCCAGCCACTTTCCTCTCCGTTACCAGAACTGCCACCGTATTGTTGTTGATAAAATACATGAAGGTTTGCACCTCCATCTGAAGCTCTTCTTCCAAAACTGCTAGCTGTAAAGTCATCAATTTGTAGAAAAACAGTTTAAATTCCAATATCAACCTAATTTAAAAAATATATATGTATTTTAGTAAATGAACTTACTGGTTCCCATGACAGTAGGTGGTTTCAACAAATGTTGATCCTTAATTTGAAAGTTCTGCGGTGGTTGATTTTGAATTAAAGGAAGATTCAGTGGGAGATTTGTGTGTGGTAATAGTTGAGGATCTACATTGCAGTGCAGCATAGGAAGTAAATGCAAAGGTGAACATCCTGACGGGCAATTGAATGCATATGCGTATGATGTAGGTGGTTGATGAGATGTATCTCCTGGTCCAACAGTGTGCCTCCTCGTTGCGTGATATGGCGTGCCAACTGGCAATTGGAGTCCACTTCTTTCGTCATTTTCCGATTCTGCCTCACCAAACTGCAATTTAAATACAGTAAATTAAATCACAAATTAAATTAAAATTAAAAATGTAAATTAATCCAAGATCTTACAGTACTCTGTTATTGTATAACAATAATTACCTTTTCCAGTTGATGTCCATCATCAGGCAAGTAATCTCCTGGTATACTCTGTATGCTCGGCAAACTTGTAATAGCTGTCTCTAACCGATCAGCTAATAAATTGTATATTGCTGATACATGGTCAAAAGCATTTCCTTGTACAGATTGAAGCAACGTGTCTGCACTAAGACCTGGTAATCTAAGCATATTCTCAATTACTACTTGATTTATTTGTGGTATAATAATTTCTGGACTGGCTCTGAAATAAATAAATAACTGAAATTTATACTAGTAGCGGAAATGAATAATAATGAATTTACAGTTTATCTTTTCTCTAAATAAGCTAGTAAGAAATTGCTACACATTATTACGTACCTGCCAGATTCTGATTCTGATGCACCGTCGCCACCCATCCAAGGATGCACTAAAATCTGTGAGATACTTAATCGGCGTTCTGGTTCTACTACCAACATGTGTCTAATCAACTTCTCGCATTCTGCAATGTTATACAATTTCATCAAATATAAAAAAATCAAACAAATTTCAGAAATTCAAATTTATTACATCCTTAAAGGTGTTGAATCAAAGTTCTAACTACAAAATTCGATTCTTTTATTTTACTTGATAAATATTATAGATATTTTTTCGCTTTGTATAGGTACTCGAGACTTTTAGTTTATAGAAACAGTTTTTATTACATGATTGTTTTTGAGACTAAAATCAAACAATAGAATATTAAGATATTTTAGCATAAGATTTTTAAAAATTATCATAAGCATAAATTATTGGAAGACATTCTAATGAGATTAAAATTTTGATCCAACTCTCTTAAAACAGAATTTTATCAACTACCTGCAGACATGAAAAATGGAATTCTAAATTTCCCGGAGATGACCACTGATCTTAGTAATTGCATAGTAGGGCCATCAAATGGTAGAGCTCCACACACTAACACATATAAAACAACTCCCAAACTCTGCAACAGTAATATTAAACGCAAGTTAAAAGTTGCAAAAAGACTAAGGAAATCAGGGAATCGGAATTTTTTATATGAATTAAATTTAAAAATTGTATAGATTTGTAAACAATATGTAAGCATCCATAAAAAATTGACTCAGTTTTTAGATATTTCGTGTTCACAATTTTAACTAATCATGCAAATTTATACAATATTCTCAAAATACTCAAGTTCATACCGACGACAACTGGTATGAGCTCTTTTCTGGCAGACGTCCATATATTAAACTGTGCGGAAAGCAATTTTTCTATTTAACTTTACGACCTCGATTTAATGGGTCAAAACAGATCAATCCAATAATGTATATATGTTTAATGCTACATTACATACGCACTACTACTTACCCAAACATCAGCACGTGGTCCATCATAGTGTTTGCCTTCAAAGATTTCAGGTGCGGCATACGGCGGTGATCCGCACCACGTACTTAATGGTACACCGGGGGTGTACTCATTACTAAATCCAAAATCTGCTAATTTTATGTTATTGTCAGCATCAAGTAGTAAATTCTCAGCCTGGAAAAATAACAGTTTTGTATGTAATATTGTCAAAATTCCTATACAAATAGAAAACTCGATATTAAGCTCCGCTTACGGATTTCTTCAATGAATAATTTACTTTCGAAAATCAAAAAATTTTTACCTTAAGATCTCGATGAACCACTCTTTGCTGGTGGAGATAACGTACAGCATAAACTATTTGACGAAACACTCGTCGTGCTTCTGGCTCCACCATTCTACCATTTCTAACCAAATGATCAAATATTTCACCACCAGGTGCATATTCTGTGACCAAATAAATCATTTTCTCTGTCTCCATCACTTGATATAGTCTGATAATGTGAGGATGTCGTAACTTCTTCATTATATGAACTTCACGGAAAATTTTTGCCAGATTTTCTTCATTTAGTTTCGTCTTATCTATAATCTTAATAGCCACCTAAAAAAAGATTTTATTACTTCAATATTTGAACATTTTCAGATATTGCAATTGTAAAAAAGTTCAATTTCTTTATCATACAATGGATAATAACACTGTTTCTTAAAAAACTACAGATTCGATATGTTGTAGTTATATCATATATGTACGTATAAAAAATTAAATAAAAAATTGAAAGTCCAGTTGCATCTGAAGAATATTGGATCCAACTTGAATCCAGACTTCAAAATGCAATCTTTTCATTTTGTATTAAAACGAGCCATTTTTTTCATTCTCTACCCATAATTCTATTTAAAATGAAACAAAAACTAAGGGCCCTTTAAAACTGAATATCTATAAGAAGCGAAACAATATTTAAGTAATTATAATACTTAACAAGAAAAATGAAGAAATCGAATTTTGAGATTCGAACTTTGATCCTACATCCTTAAATATATAAATAAAATGTTTTTTAAACAATGTCTACAATTTTAATATTATATATATGCAGTCAATTCAAATTCAAATTTGATAAATTTGTGACATTTTTTGAAACATATTTGAGTCATTTTTAAGATTATCATGTAATACACGGTAACCAAATCACAGTATATTGACAAATATTTCCAACTCCATAGCGCAAGATATAATGTAGCATATAATTATAAGAATGCCTTTATAATCTTTAATGGTGTTAGTTTTAACATTGGAATCGTGACGTAAGCTGAATCATGTGTTTAAGAATATACAAATAATGAGTTTCCACAAATCTTTAACCATTCATATAAGCATGAATGCAAAGTACTTGTCAAATGTTTACAAGAAAATTAATTTCGCAAATATTAAATGTCAAATAATATACATATATTCATTTTTACCGATATAAAGGAGAGCAATCCTTTTATGGAAGATCAACAATACTGAGCAAAGTAAATGTTTTTTTGGATGAGTGAAAACTAATTATGAGGTTGAAAACAACTGACAAGTAGCAGAAAATAAAAATAAACGAATGTTCACAGTGCTGTTTGTTGTATGTTAACGACAAAATGACGGATTCCGAATTCTGAGCAGACAACATTTCCATCAAGGAGACGTACCTTTGATTTTGTTACAACATGGGTAGCCATTTTAACAACGGCAAAGTTTCCTTTGCCAATTGTTTTCTCCAATTCGTAGTAGCCAACACGAATAAGTTTATTAACGGGAAACTGGTGTGAAACCTCATTTTGCGACATCGCCGCGGATGCCATTTTTTATCACTCCAGTCGTTACCGATCATCTACTCTCTAGTGTTTATTAATTCCTGTAGAGACGCTAGTAAACTTTATAGGGTATATTTTCATTGACAGTTGTTTGTTTGCTCCAACTTGCAACCAATCGATTTAAAAACTATGGCAATTTAAATTGTTAATTTAAGTTTAACCAATCAGAATGATTAAAGTTATTTCTGATTAGGCAAATTTGAATTTCGCGCTAAAATAATATGTGAATTGCAAACCAGCCATAATCTTGGATTTGGAGTATTTGGACCAAAATTAACTAGAGAAAGCCCATCTATATATTGTTTTATAATCGTAGCTACAAATCTAGTGATTTTTTCGGCATGAAGCACTTCGGGGAAATGGAATTTCGAAAAATGAATGTCCTCGACATTTACCTAACTGAAAAAAGAAGAATCTACTGCGTGTCAAACTCTAGATTTGTTTAACAATAAATTGTTTAAATTAAATTAAATTGTTTTAGAAAATAAACTCACGTGCTTCTCTAGTTTAAAAAATGGCGCGTCAAACTTAGCCAATTAGTGAAAGGGGCGCCGCGCAGGCGTTCTTAGGGGGTTGTAATTTGCAGGAGGCTGTCTCCTGTCTGTTGAAAAAACTGGGACTGAGCACTTTGGAGCCTTGGCAATCGTGAGCTCTGTAAAAGTTGTCAGAAACCGAACAATTTCTTTCAGGACACGGCGACCATCGTCGTCGCGGATGAATTACTCCGAGCAGTGGTGGAGTGCTTGAGCTGTTGAGCACCCGCCATAAATAGTGATAAATACTCGCAGGAGAGAGTCTTCATTGTTCACCGAAGACATTCTTATTGTTGTGCCAAGAAGATTTAAAAAATGCAGATCTTTGTGTGCAGTTGTGTGTGAGAGGAGATCCGAATACTATCAAGTTAAAAGTATGTGCATCTGATGAAAAATTTAAAGAGCATTTTCCAGTTTTAAGAAGGAATCGTGTTTAAAGAGAATGGTATTTTATGGAGATTATTGACGCAGGAAGATTCTTTCCATCACCATATAGTGGAAAAGGATACCCTGTCGGTGAATATACATTGCCGAACTTGATTTGAGCGGCGGGCGGCGGGCCGACGGACTGTCACCAAATCGCATCGAAGTGGAGTCACACATTGGCAGTGCGTCACCGCCCATATGTGATGTCTTCCGTGCGTGAGAACGAATGAATAATCATGTATTGTCAAGACAAGGGCTCGACGGCCTCCAAAAGTAAAGAGGGTGAGTTTAGGAACCTCTTCATTCCGATATTGTATTATAGTTTCTCCTTGTATTAAGGCGTTCGTATGCTTTGTATAATTTTTAATTCTTTCAAGACTTTTTTTATTTCGATTTTTTGATTGTAATATGACAAGGGTAAAAATCACACAATTTTTGTCAAGATGCTATGCCTATTTCTGAGGATGGACAATAAAGCTTTTCACTCTATGAACTATATTCTGTCAATTTCAGTGTGGACTATAATGAGAAAAAGATGAGCAAAATGAAATGAATATTAATTTAAACATATAAAACTAATTAAATGTCTATCAGATATAAAAAATAGTTTATTATCCGGATATTCAGACATTCATTAATATTTTAGATGATAGTATATCTAATTATTTCAGTAGAAAGAAGGTTGAGCTTAATAACGCTGTTTTCGTACACAAACAGGATGTGATGAAGTTTACATATAGTTAAGACATGGAATTCAATTAGTAGAAAGAAGAAACATAAACTTGATTTTCTAACTGGAAGAATTTTTTCGTGTGATTCGTAAATAAAATTTCGATGTTACTCAGATATGAATATTGTAAATAATATATTATATATATAAACAATATACAATATTAGGTTTAGAGTGGACAGCCCTGTGCAAGCATATATCAAGGTCCATTGATCCTTGACAGACTCAATCACCTTTTCAATTCAGGAGAAAAAATGGCGGATTCGAAGTTTTAAACCTGAAGTATCTTAAGATTTTCGAAAAAGAAAAAATATGTGAAATTGATCTATCAGACAGAAAAAGGAAATTAACTTAAAACTGATCTAAATATTTTCTTAATATGTAATCTAAGAATAATTTTTCTTTGCTAACTGAATTAACCGGTTTTAATATCACTATTCTATATGTATTCTGAACTGTTTTCTTTCATTTGTGAATAGCAAACGTTGTGACAATGCGAGACAAAAAGGGAGGTGCGCTTAGTAGAGTTCAAAAACTGAAAAAGAGACTTAGTCACAGTTTTGGAAGATTATGTAAGTATTTTTTATGTTTACAGTAAACATTTAATTTATTCCGATTTTAAAACATGTGCACATGCTTAATATCGTCACATTTTCTAATTGTACATATCGTATATGTTGAATTGTAGCAATTTCAAAAGAAGAAGCAGATGATGTAACAAATAGAGGTCAATTACCATACAATGGTTATTCCGAAGAGTTCCTAGATCGTTTGGAACCAAATGGCAATATACCTGCTGATAAAGATCGGAGATATGGTACGATTAATTTTAATTAGTATCTAAAAGTATTATTGCTGAAGTGGCCTTTCTAGCAAATAGTTATTCTATAGTTAATGTTTCTCGGACACTATCAATGTTAAATCATTTATAATTATTATCTCTATCACAGAATGGACAGGTGTTGGTGATCACGACAGAGTACATCGGCAGCTTTCCGTTTCCAGTGATTCTAAGTTGTTAGATGATGATATACGGGAAGAAGCAAAAGTTATTTTGCGACCACGACGACCACCTCGTCCAAAATCTGAAGCCTTTCTTGGTCCTGATCCGCCTGTGAGAAGAACGAAAAGGTTTTCTGCGTTTGGGGTAAATATTTAAAAAATATTTACATAAAATGATTTATTTCTTGTATATCTAAACATTATAACGAGAGCAACTATTTTCTAGGGAGACTCAAAATTTGGCAAATCAGAAGCATACATTAAGTTGGAACAACTGGGAGAAGGATCATATGCCACAGTATTTAAGGGTTTTAGTCATCTCACTAATCAAGTGGTTGCTCTTAAAGAAATTAGACTACAAGAAGAAGAAGGTGCTCCATTTACTGCCATTCGAGAGGCGAGTTTACTGAAAGAGTTAAAGCATAGTAATATAGTAACTTTGCACGATATTATACATACACGAGAGACTCTTACGTTTGTTTTCGAATATGTTCACACCGACTTATCTCAATATATGGAAAGGTATGGCAGTGGAGGTGGATTAGATCCACGTAATGTCAAGTTATTCCTGTTCCAACTGTTGAGAGGTCTAGCTTATTGCCATCGCAGGTAAGAACTTATATTGTTCTCCTTGTTTACAAAGAGTAGGTAAGACCCCCGCTATTATCGCCCGGTTGTCACCTTTAGTTATTTTAAATTACAATATCCTTAGAATACAATTCTAAACTATCAACCAGTGACGAGGGGTCTTATCCAATTATAATACTTATAATTATATTATATTAATTATTAATTATTAACTTCATTTTTTCAGGAGGGTGTTGCACCGAGATGTAAAACCACAAAACCTGTTAATTAGTGAAATAGGAGAACTTAAGTTAGCAGATTTTGGACTTGCAAGAGCTAAATCTGTTCCTTCTCATACGTACTCGCACGAAGTGGTAACTTTATGGTACAGGCCACCCGATGTTCTCTTAGGATCCACTGAATATTCAACATCGCTCGATATGTGGGGAGTAGGTTGCATATTTGTAGAGATGTTGACGGGTATTCCGACATTCCCAGGCGTACGCTGTCCATACGACCAACTAGACAAAATATTCAAAATCTTAGGAACGCCAACTGAAGACACTTGGCCAGGAGTGACGCATCTAAAGGGTTATAAACCTAATAGATTGGTATTTTATCCAACTCGGAAATTAGGTCTTTCCTTCCCTAGACTGTATGATGTTGCAGAAGGTGATAACATGGCGTCATCATTACTTCAATTAAATCCTGACCAACGAATAGGTGCAGAAGATGCACTTCAGCATCCTTATTTCGCTTCTCTTCCTAGAAAATTATATGAATTGCCTGACGGTGAGTCCATTTTCAGTGATGATTTAGAAAATATTAGAATATAGAATCCTAGGTAATACCAATTCTGACAATGACATGATTCAAGGGTAGCAAGTGATAAAATTCCAATTTCATGATTATGACGTCTTTCTGAGTAACTGATTTTCTGGCTAATCAGAAAAACATATTTTAATTGATAATTATCTAAACCGAATACATTTAAAGTTATACGGGCCAACGAATGACATGTTGAGGATTAGCTTGTCTATGAGTGCAAAAACTGGATAAACTGATACAAGAAAAACTTTGATATCTCATAAATTGCAAAAATTTCACGATTTTTAAGGGCATGTGATACTTTACCATAAGAGCAAATTAGTTATACCAATTATACATTCATAATTATAAATATTGTTAGTAAATAAGAGTCAATAAACCTTCGCCTTACATATACGAAGCTTTATTGACTCTTATTAGCTAAAAATATCTATTATTACGAATGTATAATTGGTATAACTAATTTGCTCTTATGGTAAAGTATCATATGCCCTTAAAGTAAAATTTAAAAATATTCGTAAAAATGGTAAAATATCCCTATGTTAATTTTAAAAAAACATTCGTGTCTCCTTATTTTCCACACATAAAAACATATTTCATAGGTAAGCTAGTTCTGCAATGGATTCAATCTATAAAGATTACTTTAAAATATTTTACCTTATTGAAAGAATTTACACAGCTTCAGGATAAGATAATAAATCAGCTATATATCTGGTTATTATATGATTGTCAGATGACGGTTTTACTTGGATCATTTTTTAGGTGTAGATGTGTGGCGTTTTTTTTAGGGACTGTCCATAAATCAAGTAAAATTATTGTAATTCAATTGCAGAAGTGTCGATATTTAGTGTCGAAGGCTGCCACTTATACACCGAGTCACGACAATCTTACGCCGACCCACGCCACACAGCTCTTAAGACTTGAGGTTAAATACACTAGAATAATACAATAAGAAAATAAAGGATAAGTAATATTAAATTTATCTGCTCAGCGATAGAAACATTTTTCACTAGGAACAAAGATAAAGGAAAGAAAGTGGAAAAACAAAGGCTTAATGCAGTCACTACGCCTTGATCTATCCATCGCACACTCTTTAGGAAGTTTGTTATTCTCTCCCTCCCTCTATCTCTATTATTCTCTCTTTCTGAGAGTTGATTGGAGATATTGTAATTAATTTTTCAGTGTAAAGCCAACTAAATTCGTTGTTTTGTAAGACTTAAAATCTCAGATTTAAAGAAAAAAGAAAATGATAAATAAAAGAAAGTAAATTGATTTGCATACATGTATGTCTAAAAGTTAAAGAGAAAGTTTGAAGCTTGGATTATACTGGTTATAGAAATCAAAAAGCATACGCACGACCCATCCTTGCACTTCGTCCAAATATTAGTTTTAGACTGATACCAATCAAAAAGTAATATAGAAAATACGAGACCGTAGTCTTTAGATTCCCCGCCAGCGCTAAATCCAGAGATAGTGATAGAATTCAGGGCCGACGTCGACTAAATAGATGATATATAATATTTCAGAACCAGAATTTTAAGGAAATAGAATTAACAAAATTTTAAGCAGATTTTTTCATGAAGTGTTAGGAAAATATTTCTTGAAGCAAGGCTGGTGCCGATTGCGTGGATTTTGTCAGCGATATGGACGTCTCCGCAGAAGACTAGTTCCTATACATCGATTTCGTCGTTCAGAAATAAGATTCTTACTGACAAGTGTTATAGAAAACGTTCCACCGAGGTGTTAACTTCTGAAAGGTGCTAAAACCTATTAAAATTTTATGGGAGAATAACGCCATGTGGATTGCTAATTTCTTTTATGTTATACTTGAGTTAAAACCTTGTCGACGGACACAATTCCAGGAAAATCGAGTCTGAAATATTTTTTTATGAAATGTAGAACACAAAATTTTTAAAAATTTCATCAACTAAAACATAATAGATTTCTAGCTTTTGATTATGAAGGGTATTTTTTAAATTTGTAATTCTTTCTTTATAAATCAAAGTATTTCAGACCCGGATAACTGTAAAGTCGCCGGTCCTGGTAGCATTGGTGGCTATAGTAAAAGTGTAGTAAAATAAAAACGACCTTAGGAAGACTGGAAGATCTGTAACGCTGCGATTAGGCAACTTTTATCACTTTCGTCGATGACTAAAAACTACTGTCAGTAGCTTTTCGTCGAATAAACATAGAATGGTTAAATATATCTTAACTGTGTTGCAAAGTTGTAAAAGTGTGCAAAAATAGGTACATATTTGAACGACAAATTTAGCATTTTTATTGGTCAAGTGTATACTTCAATCATATTTATGAGAGGCTGAAAGTAAAAGATGAATAAAAATAGTTATTTTTTAAAAATGGGATAAATGAAACGGAACGCAAATAACTAATCATTGATTGATTATCCTTGTTCCTTTTTTACTATGAGAACTCATTTTATCCTACTTTGACTCTGGAGAACTTTTATCCCACTTTTACTAATAAAATATTTTTATCTACTTTCAGTCGCTCTTATAGAAATGTAGTAAAATAATTTTGCATTTAGATAAAAATTTTTAGAAATACGATAAGTCCAATTTTTTCTGTCTTTAAATAGCGAGCGACTCTGCAAATAATAAGAAAGTTATTAGTTGTTTATTTTTTTAGTATAAAGACCGTATACCTATCTCAGGTGTACTCAAAACATGTCAGAATTGATGGAAATTATGCAAAAGTAGGCTATATTGTGAACAAACTTTGTAACAATATCATAATTATGCTTTTCCGGTGAATAGATAAATAATATTTATTCAACTTAAATCGAATGAGATTACTAAAAATGTTAGACTACCAGTATAATATTCAAATGTAATGATTAATAGCGAAGAAAATAGCGTTGCAGATCTTCACAATTTGGGCTATAAGCCAGGAAAACTATTATAATAATTTTACTCCTTGGTAGGCTAAATTTGTACCAGTTTTTCAGTACACTTAAAAATATATCAGCGAAAAAATTTTAGCATAACTATCGAGATTGTTTGATAGTCGCTCTGGTTATAAATAAATAAATAATAATTAAAACGAAAACTGGGAGAACTGTGGTACGGTTAAGTTGTATTGTATATATATAGAACACCGAATCAATTGTTACTGGATACTATTGCAATAGTTGATGCGAAACTCTTAAAATGAGTGTTTTTTTTTTTTATTAATTGCATGTGTGGTATATATTGCTCTCAGGGTGGATATAAAATTTAATTTTTTAAAATTAAGAATATATGCAAAAGCCTGTGAAAACTTTTTTTTAGGATTTGGGAAGAATGTGTGTGAATTTTGAAAATGAAATTTAACGGCCACCCTGAACAAGTATTTGAATTTTCTGCAATAATAATAATTATTATTTTTATCATTATTTTTATTATTATTATTATTGCATATACATATTTTTTCTAGACGTTCCTGCTGCGTACGTTAAAAACATTAAGAATCTTGATATATGCGTTACCTACTTTACTTATACATATAATATATATATATTATAAATAGCAAGTGACATATTTTGTAATGCTTTAATTTCACTGCTTATTATTATACTATTATATTTTACACTTGCATACGTTGTTTTCTAAAAAGGATCAACAGAAAACATTGTCAGAATCTGTAAGATGGCGAACAAAGACTATTATCTCAAAATTAAAAATAGAAGATTAATTCGTTTAATTTCTTACTACTATTATTTACACACACCTTTCTTGATTGCAATTACATACATATAAGAAGTAAATTTAAATTAAGTTTTAATTTGGTATCTTCCTCTCAATGGAGTGGGGGGTTTTCTACGTAAAATACGTAATTTACATAAGTTCCGAAACGCGTCACTTCCGAACCCTGATGGTGCATTTATGGCATTTGTCATATGGTAGAGTGGAGAAAGCACGGGAGAAAGATATATTTTTCGTCTGCTTAAAAGCACCTTGACGTATTATTGCCATGGTATAAATTTTCTGAAATTGCTTGAAATTAACGAACCTTGTAATAACCGAAATATCGGTGATATTGATCATATTTTGATATAACATGTGGTGTTTATTGTTTACAAATTAATAAAAAGATGTCAGAAGAAAATTATTTTAATGTCTTTCTTGGCGGTTTGTCAGGAAACTTGAAAGGTAAATTATCATAATTATTTAAAACTCTTGCTTATATTTAATTCCAAACTTTCGAAAAAATTACCCACACACACGTTCTAACCTTAAAATAAAATATAATGATATTCTTGATTCTTATTATTTAAATTATAAGCTTATTGCACTAACTGTTAGAATAACTATTACAGTATTTACGATAAACCGCGCTTCTAATTATACATTTTAATTTAGAGAATGGCGCGATTATATATTAAGTATATATTTTAAACATTGCCTATATAAATATAAGTGTAGTACATAATAAATGGAATTTTATAATTCAGGTATCTCACTGGATGGCACATTGCAAGTCAAAAATGCAGGGAAATTTCCTGTACCGAATAGTCGAAATATAACTGCATTATCATGGGGTAATGATAGGGAGACAGAAATTCTCGTAGCTTCTGGCATAAAGGAATCTACAAGGTAGGAATAAGGTAGTGGACCCGATACTCGAACAGTACCCAATAGTCGAACACTGTCATAGTTATTTAATTTAAAAAAATGATATACGTTTTTATCGTTTTCACAAAAAATTTTATAAAATACTTTAATATTTTAAGTTATTATTTAAAATGTAAAAAAAAAAAAGAAAAAGTGGTACCATCGTTTAGAAAAAAATAAAAGTTCGTGGCAATTCGAGGAATCACTTGTTTTTGCCTCGTTCCTTGTGTCTATAGCTAAAAAAGACAGGTTATTGTATTTTGATTTTCATCATCAATCAAATCTTATTTTTAATTTAAAATGGTTTAAATGGAAGTGAAATTATAATATAGTTAAGAAAAAAGAAGTGAGTAAATTTTTGTATTGTTTTTTATATATTTTTATATAATTCGGATTGCACTGTTCGACTACTGGGTCCTTGCCTGTTTGACAACTGCTCCCAGGGGCAAAAACGTGTTCGACTACTGCTCCTTAAGAGTCAATCTTTAAATATATATATTTTTTAAGATAATGTTTAAAAAATCTATATTTTCTTGTTTAAATATTTCAAAGAATGTTTATATTTACAATTAAAAATAGCTTCATACGTTTTTTCCGAATTTAAATACTTTAAAAATGCTTTTAAATGGGCAAGACTTGACACTAAGCCGTTAAGTGTTCGAGTATCGGGTCCACTACCTTAATGGAAAACCTGGTTTAATTCTATTTTATCGAGAGAAAGTTTAGGTAAAAGAAATAGAAAAGTATCGACTTAATGAATAAATTTTTGATTACAGTGTTCAAATTTTCAATACGGAGTTATCCAGTTTTGCTTATTCTTTTCAATGTACTGAAGGAGAAGGAACTATCGTTGGAGTTTGCAAACATGATAGGTAAGTTCACGAATAATTTTGCGGAAAAATTAATCGTAATACTGAAAAAGATCAAGAAAATTGTAACAATCCTATAATAACGTGCTTTGTTAAATTTCTGAATACTATATTATTTTTGTATGTCACGTGTTTTCTATATCATTTCAGTACACTTTTAGTAGCCAGACAATCAGGACATGTAATTTATCCAAGACCAGATGAGGAAGATGGTGTTTTAGTAAACGCTGGACCTAATTTACGCAAAATGCGCCAGTCAAATTCCCGAAAGGAAATAATAGCTACGGGTGGCTTGGAAAATCCATTGAAGTTGTTTGATGTGGAAAAACAGAAACAGATTTTCATTGCAAAGAACGTTAAACATGATTCTCTGGAATTAAGAGTGCCTGTTTGGATTACAGACATTGGATTCTTCCCTGATTCATCTAAATTGATAACTTCTTCTAAATATGGACACGTAAGATATTTAACTTTCTCTTAATGTAATGAAAGAGTTTCATTCGTTACTTTTATTGGAAGTAATGAACTATTCTACGAAGTATTATGTTTTTTGCAAAGGTACGATTATATGATCACCTTACTCAAAGAAGACCAGTTATGAATATTGAAATTAAAGAAGAGGCTTTAGGATCTTTAGCAGTTGATGCTACCAATATGTGAGTTGACATTGCATAATATAATAGAGCATGTTTAATAATGTATGGCTTTGATAGAAACAAATTACATATTATTTTGAGCTAACTTTAACGAATTTCAATATTTATATTTTTACAGGCAAGTTATAGTTGGTTCAGGCAAAGGTAGAATGCATCTAATCGACTTAAGGAATGGAAAAATTGTCAATCATTACAAAGGTGCAGTCGGAAGTGTTACTGCTATTGCAATTAATAAAGAAAGTACGAATGTCGTCAGTGTTAGTCTTGATAGGGTTCTAAGGATACATGATATAAAGACTAAAGAACTATTGAAAAAGGTAATTAGTGTCTATTTATAACTATTTTTTTTGTCAGAAGTTCACAAATCATAATTTTATTTACCATTATTTCTAAATTTTTTAAATGACAATATTTCTTTTCATTTCAGGAATACCTAACGTCAAGACCAATCTGTTTGTTGATTCGATCAGAATGGATGGAAAGATAACAATAATATACAGAATTTTAATGTATATTTTTTCAATTAAATAAAATACTTAACTTGACTTTTTTTATTAGTCGTTCTTCCTGTTGGAATATAAATCTATGATTGGAAATACTTTATAGACTTTATAGGGAGGAGGATATGCTTAATCATTGTATATGAGAAAAAAGGCTTTATTTAGATTTATTAGGATCGTTTCTATTTATTTACATTACTTACATATATTCCTATATATATATATTATGTAGTTAAACTTTATGTTAAGTGTCAAATTTCCCGTGCGCTTTTTAAAATTCGATAAATTTAATTGTGGGTGGTACAATTTGTTTTCATTCTTCTTACATTTCGATCTGTTTATGCTCGTTCTTCTTAATAGACTTGTTTATTGTTTATATTCTTAATTATATTTTACAAATGTTTGAACCTCGGAATCTCTGAAGTCGTAGTCTTTCAGACACTATTGACGATTGTGTCGAGGACTACTTTTCCTGCGTTCAAACTGTTCATGCTAGGCCTTTCATATGAAGAAGCGAGGGAGAATATTATCAAACTGTATAGATAAAATAAAGCTTTGAACATCTCCTGCATACTAATTAAGAAAAGAGTTATTATATCTTTGGTCTAAAGTGACCTCGCAGAGTGAACAGTGAACACAAAGTGAATTCAGTTGATCCAAGGTCGCTCTGTATAATCTCTGTATGTATGGATCACGTATGGATGTAGCTTTCAAATATAACAGCTTCAAACATGGTTCCATACAAGTCCATCATCTATATTCTATATTTTTATACCTAGTTATCATCAATTTTGAAGACACTTGTTTAAAAGTTCAAATATAAACCTTGACCAAATAATACTACGCCGGATACGAGTGTTGGACAAGAGTAATCATAAGCATTTATTTAAGCATTTATTAGTGTCATTCAACTTTGCTGATCTAGACATACAGAGATCCAACATGAATTGCCAAGTACTCGCAAAGCTGTGTCTCACTGGAAAAGGCACGCCCATCAGACACAAACAATGTGGTTGGTCATAATAAAGACAATGCGTCTTAATGAATGGGACTTTGATAACAAGCGACTGTGTAAAATTTTACATGAAAAACTGACTCATTCTCCTCCTGAAACAGTTACCTCCCGCCACGAGGGTTCTTGAGACTGATTCGCTAGAGTTGACTGTGGTTCAGAAATATCAGATGCAGTTGGGCTAAGAGGAGGACTGGGTGTCACTGGTGCTTGATCTGTTTGACTGGTGTTCAGTACATCTTGATCTGGTTCTCCTTCAACATCAGCAAGCGATGAGTCGGAATGAGCCGAACTAGGACCTTTCGACGTGACAGAATCCTGTGCACGCAGTGAAATTGAACTACCTTTAGTGCTTGCACTGTCTTCACCTTAAATAGAATAAATATCAATTATTATTTCAATGTTTATGCATTTCAAGACTGTTTTTTAGGCCATGAAACTTACCACAAGGCCTGAGGACAAGATAAAACAGCAAATCCGATAGAGAAATTATACCAATCACTTTTTCGTCATCATCTACTACGACTAACCTGTGAACCTGGTAAATTTAAGTGATATTAGAATCATATTTTTTATTATAGGAGTACATCCTATGCAAGTTACTTTTGGTCAATATTATGAAAACAGTAAACTTACTTCTGCTCTGACAATTTTCTCCATAACAGTGAATAATGTTTCGTCTAATTTGCAACTCTGCACACCTTCGAACCACTCGTTTCTATGTTCGTTCGCTTCGCGTAGTGAAACGTCTAAATTATTGTATGTTTTCTCTGCTGCTAAATTCTATAAAAGTTTATAATACGTTAATACCGAAAAACCAACATTTCTTTGTGGTGTTATATCATTTGTAGACCTAAACAATTTATCTACTTACGATTACATCAAACTTGGAGTAAATGTTGACTAATTTTCCTTCGGCATCGATGATAGGTAAAGCTGAGACTCGCCTTTCTACAAATTTTCGCAATGCTAAAATTATGCTAGTTTCTTCTGTAGCTGTTTCGATGTTCTCAAATGTACCAATCCTCAATTCTCTCAATGTTTTACTCACAAAGCATGGCTTGGGTAATTCATTTATCTGTAATAAAAAAAAGTAATGAAAACATTTTAGATTACAAAAAACCATCAGAAAGGCTAAGATCAATTTCAATTATACTTACATAAAGGAAAAGAAACCTTAAAATCCTCTTATGGGTTAAAATATACAGAACATTTCCAGTATCGGGATCTATTACAGGCAAACGGTGAATTCTGTTTTGTATCAATGTTCTGATAGCCTCGTAAAGTGATGCGTCAGGACCTATACTAACTAAGGGATGCACTTGATCTGTTAGCACATCTGTAAGAATAAATTTTTAATTTATATTATTTTACTTCTTAGTTAACTCTTACTTCAATTATTAATTCACGATTCAAATTTAAGGGTGTTGGATTCATGTTCTAATCTTAAAATTCGAATCCTTCATTTTACTGAACAAATGTTATAATTAGATATTTTTTCGTTCTGTACACCCACTCATTTTTTTTAAATAGAATTATGCGTACAGAGCGAAAAAATGACTAGTTTTATTATTTTTTTGTAAAATACAACGATTGATTTTTGAGGATACATTTTGAATTCTTCAGTTTACAGAAACATTATTCAAATTAAACGCCTGTCGCTCGACACGCATAATCCTATTTCAAAAATGAGTAGCCCTATATAGCAAAACAATATCCAATTATAAAATATATTAAGAGAAATGAAGATATCGAAATTTGAGATTCGAACTTTGATCTAACACCCTTAATTAAAAGCTCTGAAAGAGAATGCAATTGAACGTACTTCGCCAAGTTTCAAGTTCATGTTCCTCGAGTTCGCCCATTGCAACGGACGGACTGGTATAGTACATTTGAAGGATCTTTATAAAGTCCGTTATAGTCAGCATTCCAACAAATTGCTGACGAGAACTATCCCATAAAGGCGCTGCTCTCACACCATTGTAGACGAGAGCAAAGAAAGCTTTTTTTACAAGAAGATGTGTATCGAAAACAACGAGTTTTGCACTAGTAGGTATAAGATCGTAGCACTTATGAAACTTGAAAAACTTGACGAAAATTTGTGACTCATCCTCTTCTGAAACAAAAAATGGGTATTGGTTGATTAATGCAATCTGATTTTCCTATAAAGAAAACAAGATACACCTAGGTGTATTAAATCATTAATTAATTCCTTAATCTAATCTTCAAACCTACTGCTTCCTCTGTGATTATTATTTATTGATTTATTTCGGACTTCACGTACATAATTTATGATCACCGGCATAGTTTTTGTCAATCATAATTAACTCAAATCATTAACCACATTTATATCTTGCGTTAATGTGATATGCTACTATATTTATACCTTTGGATAGGATCCAAGCTAATTCGTCCTCAAGAGGTGGATTTTCTACCTCAAATTCTTTTATAAGGTCCTTTGAGTAAACTGGGTCGTCGACTTCCTGAGTCCACCAAGTTGAGTTTGAATAATAATGCAAAGTTAACATTGTCACCGGTAGGCATTACAAATATTCTTCCCACAAATGTTTTTATATCCGCAATTTATTTAATGTCATAAATATATTCAATTTACTAATTAAAAAATGAATTTAAAATAAAACGTTTAGTAGTAGTTTGAGCATATTTTACTTCCTGTAGTTCTAAAACAGGTTTTTTGCATGTAAATATACGTTTAGCAAAATATATACCACTTATAATCAACTTTCATTGACAGACGTTGAACTTAACAAATTGAAAAACGTATAAAAAAAAACATGTATGTATGTCAACAGTATAATTTTCTGAGTGTCACAAATCAATTTCTTTTACCACAAATAATGTTACTCCTTAGATACACCCTGATTCATAACGCACAATTAATGACACTGTGGTTTTCCACAAAATAATCAACGTTCACTATCGAAATCTTAATAAAAAATAAAAATCGAAATTTCGAAAAGTCGAAAAGTCGACGGCCTTGACGTTGATAAGCAAAATTCAACTGAATTTTTTTTGGTATAACGAATGACTGATGTGTCTACTGTGTTCGTGTTTAGTCAACGACACCAGTTTGCTCTTATTCTTTTCTAACATCTACGTTGCCTTCGTTTCATCGATGAAGCCGTTGAGACGATGAAACTAGATGCCAAGAATAGCACCTAGTACCAGTCTGAGGCGCCGTGTTTGCCAACAGAAATTTAGGTATTTTCTATTACCCCCTCCCAACATTCAATTCACAGATAGACAACATTTATTTTCTCTCTCTTCGGTCACAGATTGCAATTCTCAGTTTAAAAGGACCAAAGGCAATTTAAAAAAAAATTAGTCCCATTAACTATGTTGTTTTTATATCCGTTCTAGTTTCTAATTTAAATTAAATTTGTTTATATATTTATAGTTTCTCAAGGTAATTCAAGTTTTAAAAGCCAGGAATTTTCCTTTGATGTCAAAATTTAGAAACTTACCAAGGTCAGAGAGTGACACTTTCTCCAGGAAGGGATCTACAACTGGCAGCTAAAACAGAAAAAAATCGAATATTACATTCCGTTATGTTATTTTTTGAGAGAAAAATTTGAAATTCGATTTAAACAAAATTCTCTAGAAAATAAAATGTTTGCGAGGATTTTATTTTAGATTGACACTTACTCCTCGAGCATCTCGGAATAATATGGCAGCATGAACTGGATCCAAATAAGCATCGGATGCTCTATGGGGAGCTACAGGCGTTCCAAGAGACAACCTTCTCGTACCAGGATCCAAAGAGCTTCTCCTTAGAGCACCTGTAGAATCAAAATCATAAACACCTTTCAAATAACTGGTTCAAGTTGGCATTATTTGCATTATTGAAATCAAGTGAAATTTTCAGTGATTGGACAGGTTTTTCTACTAAGCAGTAAGTAAATTCCAGGTCAGTTTCCAATTGAGTGACCTCCCTCATTCAATAATAATAATTAAAGTCTCGTGAATTAAAGAATTAAAGAATTCTTCAATTTAATTAAAAAAGGGAGAATTTTCTCCGGAGGGCTCACTACAGAGACGTTAGTTTTTAAACTCTATTTATTAAAAAGAATAAAAAAACATAAAAAGAATAGAAGACTTCCTTAGGAGAGGTTTGTATCGATGAGAGAAGTTTATTATTATCTATGGAGGAAATTTTTTCAAAGAAAATAAAGTATGCGCAGATAATTAACTGTTGTATCTGGGAATAATAAAAATCACATCACATGAATAAATATGAACCTAATCAAAGTGTTTGTTATCCACTTTTTTCAAGGAGCAAGTGGAAAAGAAGGATGTGGGTGTAGTGAGTAGCGCGAGCGAGATTTGTAAATTCACCTCATCTAATTTTCCCCTAACTTCTATCCTGCTAAACTGAACCAGTTAAGCCACTAAAGTAATTGCGTACCACATTATAATGTGACCAATTTCTATTAAAATTCTCTTCCATTGAAAAATAAGATACTTTGCTAACGAAAATGAGTTTATATTCATCTTTGAATGAAATTCAACTCTAAAAAATACAGCATCTCTTTAAGCAATATTACCTTGTCGTAAAATGCTCTCATAGATTCTGTATGTAGTTTCGCAGTCTACATCAAGGCCAATATGCTTCGCTCCTCCATCGAGGCTCTGACTTCTATTACGAAATTCTTCTTCACGTTCTTTAGGGCTTTCCTGGCATTCACTTTGTCTTCTAATATGTCCAAGTCTTTTTCCAAAGTGTTTTATCATCTCGTGAATGCTGTGATGACGATGATGTTTTTCATGGTCACCTGTAGGACTTGGCGATGACGGTGACGCTCTGTCACTCAAATTGACTTGATTAAGTGGTTGGTAATAACGATGGCCAGAGTGATAGTGCTGAGGACCACTGCCAGGCAAAGTGTAGTACACCGAATGATTATTTCCAGTTGTTCCCGGTTGGGACGAATTCGAACCATGCGATGAGCCATAGGACATTGAAGATCCGTAAGAATAAGTCGAACTTACAGAACCTCGCGAAGTCTGACGTCCCTGGATATAAATTTTGCCATTATGAAGATGTACTTTTTGCTGATTTATCATTTCTTGTAATATTTTCGTATCTTGTTGCTTCGAGTCCGAAGAAGAAGACGACGAGGACGAAGAATTCTTTGCAATATGAGCACTCTTATCGTTGTTATGTGAAAGCAACCCGTGTTGAGCAAACAAATGATTGATACCATGCATTGTAGAAAATTATGATTTCTCGTTACATAAATTTCTTTTCTACACAGAAAATAAGTATCGATTTTTCGTAAATATATCTTCTGTTGGGTTCTTCTTCATTCCGGGATTAGGTAGAATATTTAATTTCATGTAGCGCATTAGCATAGACGACCTTGGAAGACATTCTGCAAATAGCATCGAAAAGCGATTGTACTTTATGTGCATGTAAATACATGTTAATTTTAAACGCACTTCTTACTCATTCTTTGAATTTTCTCTAATATTTACATTTACGTTCAATTTCTAGTTTTTTCATATGTGACAACACATTAAAAATACATCACTAAAACTACACTCAAATTCCCATTTACATATTGATATGTGGAATGATACATAATTTTATATTTATTATCAATTACTTTGCACCGATGATAAGCGATTTAAAAGCTGACTCCTTTTTTGAAGATGACATGACAATTTTTATTATCATTTAATCTTTTATAATAATGAGAAGGAAATTGGGTGAAGTAGAAGGTGAAGGACGTGTGAGAATAAAATCGACAGGGGTAACTGAGAAAGGAGTAGGGATATCCGTTCCCTACTCCGCAGAAAATAGGTCGATACGACCTATTTTCCGCCGGAAGTTAACATCCCTTTATTTTATTTACAAATAGGTCATCTGAAATATTTTAATAGGATCAGGATGATTTACGAGTGTAATTAACTATAGCCTTCTCTCAATATAAACACAAACAAGAAGAGAAAAGGGAAAAACCTTCTAAATAATGTAGACGTCAATATCAAAAGAACCCTTAGGGTTGATCGTAAATAAAGGTCAATGTCAGCCTGGATTCAGTAGAAACTGACCTTTATATACTACCTACCATAAGGACCTTTTTCGTAGGGATATCTATATAATAATAATACCGTATCAATTCCATGGAAATGTTTCATAATAAATGATCTTTTATTACCATTAAATGCAAAGCATGGGAGACAACCTTGCATATTATATTAATATTGTAATAAAATAAAAAGTTTTCAAGTTCATATGCGATATTCTTCAAAACAATATTTGGTTTTTCTCTCATCTTTAGTGATGTATTTTCTTTACAAGTATTATCACAGGTTCACACGCCCCTTGAATACCCTGATTGATAATGATTGAAACAATGTCCGCTTTCAATAACATCTATGTAAAACTTACCGCAAACTCAATAGTAGATGAGTCAATTTGCGCAGGCTCTAAAAAATACATCAAGGCTCTGTTTCGATCTTTTGTTGAGTCGCACATTACATTATAAATTTATTTGTAACACAGATTTTGATTGTTCCATTCAAATTTCTCTTAAAATTTCTCTATATGTAATCTTACTTTGATCCTTCGCTGAATACTACAACTGTTTTTGTTATTAACCTTTTCCTTGTGTTTTTACTAAATTGAGCTTGAACAATTTTTAAAATTCGCAATAAAATGGGTTGCCAATCACTCTTAGAAAACTGACACTTCACTTATTTAGTGACTCTAATAGCAGTCCTTGAATATTCCATCCACAAGTTTAAATTACGAACGAAAATTAATCAACAATCCACTTTATGTGTGGACACCTGGGACGCGTGGCGTAGCGTCTTCACAATATTATTTAAGTGATGCAGCATAAATCACAGGCGATGCACTTTTACAATAGTTTAATGTACTAGACGTCTCTAGTTACAAAACGAGTATAATGACACTTTTCAAATTATCATTTAAAATGTAAACGACGTTCCACACTGTCAAATTAAAGAAAATAATATCAAAAGGAACGTCTCGTGAGGAAGTTACTGTTTCACAGTTTTGGATGTTTAGAACATAAGATCCTCCAATTTGTCGAAAATCACAACTGTTCCATGTTTTAAAGTTGACTCACATGATTACATAGTTCAATGTATCATTAAAATATATATTTAGTTCACTAGTTTTCAATACATATACATATAAGTATAATAAACCGCGGTCCGCGGGTGCACGTTCGCACGTAAGCCTCTGAAGATATTATGTCGACTTAACTTCTTATTCATCACACACGTCGCGACAGACGGAAATGATGATAATGAATACCAGAAGAGAAAAACTGACGTGTTTTTTCAACAACTTAAGTTCAAAACTCAAGCTTTTTATTTGTAATTTTTTTCATACGACACGTTTAATGCAAGAATTCACGCGAAACTGCAAGCATTCGGCGTATTCGGAGCATTCCCAAACAACTATGCGTACTCACAAACATGAGCATGTGCTCGCATGTGCATAGAAATTACGGGGAGGAAAAAACTATAGTTGTGTGTGAAATACTCGCCAGCGCTATCTCACGCTAGTGTAGGGAAAGTCTTAGTGAGAAAGGAACTTGAACGATTGGTAACAATGGAAACTAGATAAAGGTAGATTCTACCGAGGTAACGAAAGTAAACAAAAATTATAATTTATGTATAAACTAGCAAAAATTGGCGTTTAATGAACTTTTTGTCTAATATGTAAGTTATTTTATTTAAAGTCTATTAAAATTCGTTAAGATCTCTCCAAATTCTTTAAAATCGCTTAAGGGTGTTTGAGTTAAGATCTAATCTAAAAATCCAATTTCTTCATTTTACTCAACAAATATTAAATTTGGAATTTTTTCCCTCTGCAGAATTAATCAATTTTTAACTGGAATTATGCATACAGAGCGAAAAAATATCTAAGTCAAATATTTTTTAAGTAAAATGAAAATATTGAATTTTGAAGTCAGATTCTGAATTCTTCGTTTTATGTAAAAAATATCAAAATTAAATATATTTTTGTTCCGTAAGCTGTCTTATATTTGAAAAAAGATTAGTGCTATAGAGCGAAAAAATGTTTATCTATAATTTTCGTTGAGTAAAATCGAGAATAGCATATGGAGCTTAACACTTGGATCCAACGCCCTTAAAAGACCCTAAAATTCTTTAAAATCTTTTTAAATTTTATGAAATCCCTTACCATGAAAACCTTTGAAATCACTTAAAATTTCGAGAAACCTCTTAAAAATCCTCAAGGTTTTACAACATTAAAAATTTTTAATTCTTTACAGTCCTCTAATATATTACAAAAAATGTTACAATTTTCGAGTTTGTGAATTTACTGCAGTAAACTGTATTTTTAGACTTAATTAGCATGCAACTCTTTATAAATTCAAATGTAAAAAATTAATGTCTCAAATACTCACTTTGCGCTGCCAGATGTGACTGATGTTGAGCTGCTGTTCTCTGTAAGCAATAAAAGTTTCTATTAAATATCGCACTTTGATTAGCGAACGTATAAAATATTTACAATACTACGAATTGAAACAGAATATTTTTCTAAATTGAATCTCCTTAAACATATGTTAAATATTAATTAAGGAGATTGGGTATAACTTCAAAATTCCATTTCTTTGTTTTATTGAACAAATATTATAATTGAATTTTTTTTCGCTCTACAACACGACTTGTTTTTTAAATAAGAGTTTGTCTATATAGGGCAAAAATATTTAATCATCATACTTTTTGTACAAAGTGAAGAATTCGAAATCTATGCTTAAAATTCAATAGTTTCGTTTCAAACTGAAAGTATTAAAGCTTTAAATTTGTTCGCTTTATACGTACAATTTCTATTTAAAAAATAAGTGCTATTATACAGCGAAAAAATATCTAATGATAATATTTATTCAATAAAATGAGGAAATTAAATTTTGAGTTTAGAATTTCGGTCCAATCTCCTTAAAATAATTAAAATTTTCGAAAAAAATTATGATGGAATACCTCAAAATAATAAACTTCCAATTGTGAATCGTTACATATAATAATGCTACATAAAGGGAGATAAATAAATAATATATACATTTTGTAAGATGAGCCGTATACCGGATGCTTCCAGACTCTTAGAATCAAGAGATCGACTTCTAGGTTTTGGCGCAAAATAATCATCCTTTTTTCCACTTTTTATCCATCGAAAATAAGAAGACATGGTGACGAGCTGATTGTGATTCAATTCTTGTGATTCTTATTGCTTGTTGTACAATTTCGTTTACAATAAATTATTCATTGCCTCGTTAAACTGCATCTCAATGATCCTTGTTATTCAGTTTAATTTGTTTCTTCCATTGTCTTAAATGAACAGAATGTATCCTTAGACTGCTAATTTCAATTAATCATTTTACTAAATGGAAAAATTTAATACAAAATGGGCAGCCTGTGAGCAAAAACTAGCTTTTGCAGAGAGGCAAAGGATGAAATTCGTTCTATTAAATTTTTTTTACTTAGCAAATTATATGAATTAGTTCAATACACATTTCACAAAACGGATTTTATAAAAATAACGAAGTGTAGAAAACACAACCGTTAAAAAATATTTGCTTTACAAAAATAGAATAATCATATGCTAATCTAAGCTGTCACTCGTTTCGTTATTACATATCACCTTTGGCTTTAAGGTAAGAAGTCACGAATAATTTACATCACAAATTCCGTATTACTGCTAAACCTAGATCCATACTTCGTAATACGATGAAGTTAAATAACCGATTAAAAATAATAGAAGAATTATATCAAGTGTTCTAAACTCAGAATAACAAGAATTGAATAACAAAACCTATAGCGGAAAATATAAGCACGAAAAGAAGTACAAACAGATACTTTAAGAAAGTTTTTTGTTTAATCAAACGACGCTTTTTCTTATCTGATTACATTCAGTCCTATTTGTAAACTTCACCATCCTTGTTAGAAAAAAAAGTATATTCACTGCTTGATAAACAGTGCAAATACAGATTCAATCTAACAAAGTATTTAAAAGTCAATAAATTAGGAAAGAATTTATTTAAATTTGCTACCACGAACGCACTCTAATTTTTTTAATTCCTATACATATATACAGTCTTTAATATCATCTGATAAACTCAATTTATGACACGAGTATCGTAATTTTTTACGTACTTGATTACGTATGTTCACGTATATAATCACTTCTAAACAACTGTGCTATACGTTCAAGATACTTTAATACATTACTTTTTTTTTTAAATTAAGGTGACATGTTTCTGTATTAAGTAAATAAAAGGCACATCGATAACAAATTGTTTTGTTTTAACAATCTAGATTTACGAGAATACCAACGACTTGATTAGTATCTGGATTTCATAATTAAAAAAAAATGTAAACAGAAAATAAAACCCGTTTTGAGAAATGAGAACCTCGAAACAAGAAGTTCGACGAGTCACTGAATTGAAAACGTGCTACTCTTGTTCCTCCCCTCTTTTTACACTTCTATTCTCCTCCTCCACTGTCTCCTCCTCATATTCCTGCTTTATCGCTACGCTCACTTTCCATCCGTGGATTTATAGATGCGCCTTATTCTCGCGACAACCGGTGCAATACAGCATATCAGTACTCCACAGTACTCTAGATTTTGCCTTTCTGGCATTGCGCATTCAAATACCTCAAGGGCGAATTCTTTAACATTTTTGTGTTAAATGGGTCTCAGAAGTTTACGTCACGTCTCTGTATACGGCTCATATGACAAAAACGGAGAAAAGTGATAATTGGTTTCGATCTGATGAAATTATTAACATCGAAAGCACAATTAAACTTCAAGCGCTTATCTGGTTCAAAAGTGTAATAAATAAACAAAATAAAAATAACAGCATAAATTTGGAGAAATCTAATTAAGAGTAAGTTTTCACTTTTTATAATAACATTAATCATTTATAGCTACATACAAGATTCATTTGAATTATAAGTTTCTGAGCTTCTCACATCATCTCAAACCAGATGTGAGAGAAATCTCATCAGATCAAATTCTACGGAATATTCTTTAAATCATAAATTTAGAATATTGTAAATACCACGTTTAGTCGCCCACATTTGCCATTGTCTTTATAAGCTCTGAACCCTCTTATCAAGTACTATATAGATATACACTGATTCGAAATACTAATCATAGTTTAATGATTGAAAAATAAAAATTTTATCCATCGTATAACTTTATCTCTGGGGGATTTAGCTTTTATTGTATTTTGAAGCTGAGAAAATAAACAAATCATTAAAGTTTTTAAGAAGAAACAAAGGATATTTACTCACCGCTTTTCGTTTATCCTCTGCACTTATTGCACTATGACTACGGTGCCTAATGAGATCCATAACTTTGCTAACTGGATTTCTGCTACTTTCAGATCCAGTTCGTGATCTTGAACTTTGATCTTTGCTATCCCTATGATCTTTGTGATCTTTCTCTGTATTGACATCTACCGAGGAACTTCCATGTGTACTTCTATAGAGCGAATGCTAAACAAAAATTATTTTGATTCTCGTCTTAAGGATGTTGGTTCCAACTTCTCACCTCGGAATTCCAATTTTACTCACAGATAATAGAAATAAATACTTTTTTATCCTGTAGCGCTATTCACTTTTAAAATAGAAATTTGCGTACAGAGTGAAAAAATATATAATTATGATATTTGTTCAGTCAAATGAAGAATTCGAATTTTTATGTTAGAACTTGGACCCAACACTTTTAACAAGATAATGGGATATTGTTTACAGATTCTTCTGTATATTTACCTGCACAGCGTTCTTCATATTTGCTATAATACTGGGTTTTCTAGTTTTGCTAGCATCTGATTTACTCCTTGGTCGGAAGGCATCAAAAAGTGCAGACTTTCTTGTAGGACTAGCAGTTTCGTCACCACCACTTCTTCTTCGTTCAGCACTATTGCTACGACTAGTAGACCCCGATCGTGTACCCGAAATTTTTTTGCCGCCTTTGCTCGAACTCGAAGAACTCGACGTAGATTCCATTTGCTGTGGTAGAGGCGTTGATTTCCCGGAACTGGGAGCACTTCCTGAAGAGCCCTTCTTAACATTCCGTGGATGAGAACCCCAGGTGCCTAAAAATGACATTAGTACAGATTAAGGTTCTAAATACTTCTTAAGGATTTGGATCCAAATTCTCAATTCAAAATTAGATTCCCTAATTTACTCAACAATTAATGGAACTACAAATATTTCCGCTCTATAGATATATTGTGCTTTAAAACTGAAATGTGCCTATAGAGCGAAAAAATGTTTACTTTTACATAATACTTATTGCGTAATACGAGGAATTAAAAATTATTATAAAAATTCAAGCTTTTTATTTTACTTAAAAATATACAAATTACATATTTTTTTCGCTCTACAGCCATAATTCTATTAAAAAAAATAAGTAGCTATACAGAGCAGAAAAATATCTAATTATAATATTTATCAAATAAAATGAAAAAATCGAATTTTTAAATCAGAACTTTGATCCAACATCCTTAAAATGTGTTAAGAAAATATTTTCATCTCTTTTTTTTTTATTTTATCGTACCTAACGTCATTATTAAATTACCAAAAGAAATTATGACAGATTTGCATTCAATGTGTCATATCGAGCAAAATATTATATTCTCTCAAGGTTAAGCACAATATTTTTTACTTTCACATATAAATTAAAATAATTACCTGCTCGTGGTCTATGCCCTTGTTCTTGTAAAGAATGACTTGAATGATTATCGACATCCTCGGTCACAATTGTTGGTAAAGGCTGCGATCCGAGTTCCTGGAATACACAATCAATTTAAGGAAATTGAAAGAAAAATAGTGAAATAATTGAGTATGATAAGTTTGAATATAATGAAGATGAATCATAAAGTATTTCATAAAGTATCATATTTTTGTCCATACATAAAAGCCAAATAAAGTCATTCAGAAAGAAAAAATATTATTTACATTTGAAACAATGTTTTATGTCTTCTAAAACATTGTTACACTGCATATTTCGTTTAAAAAACTTTCTCGCAGTTCAACAATACAAATCCGATGAAGCATTTCAAAACAAACCTTGTACGTTCCAGAATATTCCCAACAACGATCTAAATAGGGCACTAAGGAATATTTTCGACCTTTACCGACGGTTGTGCGATCAAAGTAAGATACTAGAGAATATTTTCTTGCTTTTTCGATATTTTCTAAAGACATGATTAAGGAGTGCCTATATATAGCAACACATATTAGAAAAAAAAAGAAAAAAAAGCAAGGAAGTTGTCAAGTAAATAATCAAAAAGCTAAACCGAAACTGCGACAAACAAATTGATAAAGTTCACATTCACATCATGACAGTCAGCAATCCATTGACGGACACATTCAGATATAAACTTTTTATTGAGTATATCGCAATGCTTCTGATAAGTACTTTTCAATCAGTGAATGAGATCAGATATCAAAATACTTGGATGATACTACCTCTGGGATATATTCATTCTCTAAGAATTTATTTATAATATCAATCTTTTGCTCTAAAGAATTTGAAAAAGGGACTAAATTTCTTAAATTTAAATCCGCTTATAAATATAATAAAACGAACATACTTTTCGCTTTTTGTCAAGCCCCAAGTCGAGTCGGCGTACCCAGATCTCCTCTGTCGAGTCATAATCCAATGTGCTAGAACTGCTGGCTTGGCTTTTCATTTCAATCAAACTCGAATCAAAAAATCTTTTATCAAGATGAGGACTCGGTAAAGGACTTATTTTTGAAAATGTCATACTGCTTGAATATGTTGGAGGATCCGTTGCTGGAAATGTCATTCCAGGACCAGTAGTGTGTCTCCGTCGTAAAGGAGGTTTCGTGGTAGTTGGTGAAGTTACTGTCGAAGTAGTGAATCTCGAAGTAGTCGGAAGTGGTCTTGATTCAGAAATACTGGAAGTGGTCGGATTCGACTTTTGATCAATTTTTTCAGAGCTCGATTTTTCAGAAGATGAAGGGCTTGAAGTTTTAGAGGGAATACTCTCAGACGTCTGATCTTGAGACTCTTGAGCCGTTAATAACTTATTTCTGTTTAGCTTGATGTCCGCTTGTTTTGCTTCCGCAGTGTCAGGACTTTTACCTATAAAACAAATAAAAGCAATTTTATATTTGTATTACTAACGAAAACCCTAGCATACTTTAATTAAATACAATTTTTTTTTGCCTTTTTTTTGACATACCTTCTTCTGTTTCGTATTCATCTTCCTCTCTACACTCTGACAATCTCCTCCCCCAAGGATAAGGACTATGCGTCTGGTTTCTGGATGGTAATCGATTAACGTGGGACAAAAAGTAATGGTGGAAGAAACTATCAACCCCTTCAGAATCTTCACCAGAAGACTGTAGCATATCCTTTAAAGCGGCCAAAGAAGTGATGGTATTGTAGTTAATAGCAGACACCAAATCATCTTCGATGTCACTATCATCTGTGGTGTCTTCATTTTTGGTATTATGTTGTTCTTCAACTCTTTGACTTTCGTCGATTTGTAATACTTTTACTGCTCCTTCTGCTTTGGAAGGTTCAGTTTTGTCATCTGAACTTGTTTCTGATTCTTCATCAGAGGAAGTAGATGAAGAGGTTGTTACAGATTCGTCCTCTACCTTATTCTCATTATTATGCAATTCATCTTCATCTGAATTTTTCTCTTCATCCTCCTCTGGTTCATCATCTTGAGAAAGTCCAGGTTCAATTTTAGAATTTTCCACAACCATAGCTGAAGTGTCAGTCGTTTTACTTTGACAATTGTTTACATTTTCTAAATTTTTAATTTTTTCTAAACTCGCTTGCGAGGCATTTTTACTATTTGACTTAGGCCCCAATTCCTCCTGCTTTTCGCTTCTATCGTCGTACTCATCGGACTCATTTTGCTTCTCGTCACTGGAACTTTCCATTTTGATCCTGAAAATATTATAATTTACTCATTGTAAATTCCTATTAATACCTCTTACTTTAATATTAACCAGTAAGTAAGTAAGTCAGCTGTACAGCAAACTTTAGTGAAATAAAATTCCTATCAAGATATAGTTTTGCGAAAAATCCGCAAATAATCTAAAAGTATTTCCTTTAAATTTCGTACTATAGGAGACTCCATTTTAAATAATTCTGATTAGTTGTTGAGAGTTCTTATTGTTGATATACGATAAGATAAGATATATCTATCTTTTAAGATTATACCATTATTGGAAATAATCTTATGTTAACGCATTACCCAAATTCTACGTGGATTTTCGTTTGTCCATGCAGAAATTTCAGAACGCAGACAAACAAGAGATACACTTAGAAGTGAAAAATAAACATCCAATAGAAGACAAATAAAAATTAGTCTTATATTTCTGTTTATATTCTTCTCCCTTCTCATTACGAAATAACAACCGAATTTGTCAAAGAAATTCGAAATAATCCAAGTATTCATTATTATCAAAGATTTACTAAAACTACCAAGAAACTGCACACTTTTGATTTCGAAAACAAAACTCACAAAATGTGGTTGCCGGTTGGACAACGGCCCACGTGAAATAATGACAAATAAAATAAAATTCCACGCCAAAATGATTATTCGAGTGTTACGTGAGTATGCGTTGTAAAATGCATGATAACATATTCCTTTCTCTATTATGCACTTATACTTGCTACATTTTCGAATCACTGACTGCAATTTTGAATTCCGTATGATTATGAATTCCGAGTGATATTTTCGCATTCTCACCACATATATATAAACTTTTATAAGATAAAAGGGATAAAAGTGTTCATTCCTACACTAATGCATAAAATTCATACATTTTTGTGCCTTTTACATTGACAAATAAGCTCTTGTAACAAAACAGTTTGAAACATTTGGCGCTAAGAATGACCTTGAAGAACACTTATAAAAAGACATTAAATCATTCTAAAGCATCTGCTTTAATTATTCTTTGACAAACAACAAGAAGCTTTGTATTCCTTTAACTGCGAACTTAAATCACATTTGTCGTGAAAACTACTAATCATAGAGCAAAAACAAAACTAGTATAGGAAGCGATACTACAAACATAAAAACACTAAGGTATAATTATCGTGCATAGAGCTTATACTTTATACAATGTGATAATCTTTATTTTAACAAGTTTAAATGTTACCTATGAGTCTTACCGGCTTTTAAATTTTCCTTGAAAGATCGCAGAGGGTAACTACTTGTTTTATGTAGTGATTTTGTGTCCTGGACGCACGTCATTCTTTGCCAAAGCCACCCGATTGAAGGGGAGCTAAGGTCTTGAGGCTAGATTCCAAACTATTTGTTCCCATGAGTACTTTTAAACGATAACCAGACAAAAGTACTTGAGTATTTGAATATTGAAATTTCACAAGCATTCTTTGTTTTCAGTTCAGAGAAGTGCGGACTGTTTGTTCCGTTTCTTTCAGTCGCTTAAACGTAATTGCGGCATACGACAAGACCAGCTGATTGAAGTGAACGCGAACTTAACAAAACTGCTTGTGTGAAACACACCGATTACGAGCTTAATCACTGATAGTCAATGCAAGATTCTTTTCATCCGTTCACTGTAAAAGAAAACTACGTTTGTTGAAATGTTTATTCTTTGGATAACGGTTACATGAAACTGTTAGCAGAGAATAAAAATCCACTATGCCTACGGAAAGATATAACAAATATCACAAATCTGATCTACATACGCTAAACCAAAGATATTAGGCTGAACTACTAATGTTATGTATAATGAAGTGTACCTTGCGATTTGCTCGCGCCAACTCGCTTCTTTCCTACCATAGGTCGGAGGCCAGTCCCATGGTGCAAATTAACCACATTTATTTTCCGCCGCTCTTGTCAACCGCACGTTTGATTGGTTACATACAACATTCTATGTACATACATATATATATACTTAATGTGCGGACTGCGGACTGTTAGACTGTTGTGAGTTGTCTGTGGTTGTCTGTCAGGCAAAGTGTGCTTTAGCAAAGTCGATAAGGAAATAAGGAATCCCTATCGCGACAACATTCTAAACAGTAGATTTAGAAAGTTTAGAATTCTAGGCTGTTCTCTAATAACTAGAACATTTAACTATATTTTCGCAATATGTAATTACTGTACACAGATATATAATTCAGAAGAGTAAAAGGTTAAAAATATGTTGAAACGGTTTTGAATGAAGGGTACATTTTACAGAAATGTGTGTTAAAATTAAAGTGCGGTAAAGGGGTTATGTAATTTAATTGGAATTCTAGATGTGAAGTGAGCTTTAGTGAAAGAAACAGAGAGCCAATCCAAAAGCTGGAAAAAATTTTGCCATTGGCTACAATCTGGCGCGTGATTTAAAATCGTATTAAATTAATTCGATTTTGAATCGCACACAAAATTTTGACCAATGAAGTCCAGCGGGACTTTGGGAACATGGATTGACATGTTTACGAAGTCAATGTTTACAAATATCTAAATTTTTCGAAATATTAAAATTTATTTTTATTTCCCGCAGTATACAACGGATTTATATCTTTACGAATATTATAAAGTAAATATGAATTCCCCTTTCAAAGAGAAATGCTTGAAAAATAGACCTTAATAATATCTAATTAATTTAATTTAATTATTTTGCGCCGGAGGCTTGGACCAGTCAAAATAAGATGGTCATATTCATATCCGTTTAATGTAGCTATGGTTTTAGCCGCTTCGGCCCTATATTTAAAGTGTGCACAAGCGAATCCTTTGCACACGTTAGTTATTGGCTTCTTCTTCGCGAGGTAAAGCTTCTGGATAATTCCGAATGGCATCACCAAGTTTACCAAATCGGCACAGGTTGTGCTTTCCGACAGATTGGATATTCTAATGGCTGTGGTGTTTGTGTTATCCCGTCGCTGCATCTGCATGGAATCGCAACGTTTATTCCCTCCAACTCGCATGCTTGGAGGAACCGACAGCCAATCCAACCGCTGGAAAAATTTTGCCACATTGGCTACAATCTGACGCGTGATTTAAAATCGCATTAAATTAATTCGACATCAAACATCGGTTGACATGTTTACAAAGTTCATTGTTTACAAATATCTAAGTTTTTCGAAATATTAAAATTTATTTTTCTTATTTCCCGCAGTATACAACGGATTTATATCTTTACGAATATTATAAAGTAAATATGAATTCCTCTTTCAAAGAGAAATGCCTGAAAAATAGACCTTAATAATATCTAATTAATTTAATTTAATAGTAATATTTATTTAATTATTTAATTTAATTATTTTGCGCCGGAGGCTTGGACCAGTCTACGTTCAAAATAAGATGGTCATATCCATATCCGTTTAATGTAGCTATGGCTTTAGCTGCTTCGGCCCTATATTTAAAGTGCACATAAGCGAATCCTTTGCACACGTTAGTTGGCTTCTCCTTCGCGAGGTAGAGCTTCTGGATAGCTCCGAATGGCTTCACCAATTCTTCCAAATCGGCATCGGTTGTGCTTTCCGACAGATTGGATATTCTAATAGCTGTGGTGTCATCCCGTCGCTGCATCTGCATGGAATCACCACGTTTGTTCCCTCCATCTCGCATGCTTGGAGGAACATATTTACTTCCCTGGGGTTTTCCTAGTTCAGCCATGGCAGTCGCTCCAGCAGCATTCATCAGTGGCTTTTTATCATCTGGAAGTTTGCCTGAAATTGCAAACGTAAATTAAAACATGGAATAACCAATATTCTTTCGTTAAATAAAGGTATAAGTAGCATGAATGTATAAGTAATTTACCTCCACTCAGGACAGTATCCTTGTACGGACACTTTGTCGTCCAATGATCTCCATTACAATTACGGCACTTGACAACACCCTTTTCACCCATGCTTTTTAATTTGTCGAGCGAGTCTTCTTCGATCTTATTATCCTCTTCTTTGCTTGAAATGAATTGCATGAAGACATCTTCGGCAATGACAGTAGTCGCGGGATTTGGCCCTGGTCGGTCATCAGTTGAGTCTCCAAATTTGTGCCAATTTTTCCGAGCCGCAATAGTTTTAGAAACAATACGCTTCTCGGTCTTGTAGGTTCGAACTACCTTGACCTTCTTATTGTCTTCGTTTAATTTGTATTCCGTTAGGATTTTGAAGCCATTTTCATGCACTTCAGTGGGTGGTGGTAATATGGTTCCTCCCTCTTCTTCAACTTCATCAGCCCAGCTGGACTTTACTTCAAAGGCTGCTGGCATTTCTATAAAATAAAAATGAAATTTAATTTCACAAGTATGTTCATAAATACTGGGATAAAAGTTTCTTTTCATGATTGACATTTCTAAGTGAAATTAAACTGAACATAAAATTTCAATTGCAAATTTTCGAGTTTCAAATGCTTTCAAATTTAAAATATTAAAGCTTGAATATATTCAATTCTAAATTAGGAAAAAAATGTCTAAATTCATTAACAATTTTTAGGATAACACTAAACATCTCTGTTGGATCTTGTTTATTAAACAATTTAAAAAAAAGATTGACACTAAAATTACCTTATTGTTATTAACTTCTGTTGTTTTTTTCACTCTATTGCTTTTTGTCTTATTAAAAGAATTATTTTCTTAGAAAATTAATAACGAATAAGGCTAAAAACAATTCACACGTATTTCGATCATTTTTAAGCAAAATCGACAATTATATTACTCTAGAAAATAATATAGAGAAACTTATGCTCCAAAAAAGCAACGGAATAAGTGAGGTTACGAGTCGCACGTGTATTTCTTTTTCTAAGCTCAAGCAATGTCTTTGCAAAGTGGATTGAACTTAAAAAGTAATAAAAAGTAAAAATTGTTCGAAATAAGCATTCTATACATCTTTATTGGAAAAAATATATGAGAAACCAGGAAAAATAAGTACAACATTGATTGACAATGAACACGTATGCATGAAAAGTAATTACGTCAATATGTACTTACCGTTTTCTGTTCGTCTTTCTACTTGTACAGTACACACACTCTGGGATATGTTTTTATATTAACGTTCGAAAAATTGAATTTGGCACACCACATGTACAGGAAAAACAAGTCGTAATATCAGAAAATTCTGAAATCGGTTAAGAAATTAGTACTTGCGACAGTACTTGACTTGTGTCGTATTCTACTGCGCATGCGTCGCAATCGGTATCTGATTGGTTGCTATTCGTGCGCAGTTTGAAATGCTAAAAAATATTGTTTTTATTGTTTATTACAAACAAATAACTCCTAAAAATGTTTTGTTAAGAAATATATTTAGTTAATAAAAATTTATATAAATTAAAACTCCATTATTTATAATAAAAATAATATTTCTTAGCATTTCAAACTGCGCGCGAATAGCAACCAATCATATACTGAGTGCGATGCATGCGCAGTAGAGTATTGATCCATATTTTTTTAAAACATATACGATGTGTATGTATATGTTTTTAAACACGTGGATGTCGGTGTCGAATTGAGCTGATTGAGAATGGGTAAAACAAACAACACTAAACAGTACGTATGGATTGTATAAACTCTACATTTTTATATAGCCGCTTGTTCTGTGTGCACCAGTTTGAAACTTTGAAATAGTGTTGCAGTATTTCATCATATTACCAACAGTTCACGTGTAAGTATCTATATATATAATAATAATGTATAATCTGTACAAAAAAATTATTTTTGTTATTAATAAAATATTGATATTTTTTTGTAAAATTGTACAAAGGTAGAGGAACTTTTAAATTTACTCTTGAGCATACGCTTCAGTTTTAGTCTAAACATCTTTATTTTTTAAATAAAATCAACCAACTTATTTTCATTTTTAATACATATGCCGGTACTTGTTCATTACTATTTTATTTATGACTTAAAAAAATAATTTTTAAACAATTTAAAATTCCTAATGAGTTCGCCTTGACCTAAATTTTTGTTATATTCTAAATTCAAACTTATTCACCATAATAATGAATATGTTCTAAAATTATCTAAATATGTATTTGAAAACAAAACTATTTTTGATACTTTTTCTAAACAATATTTTTAATTAGGATTCTACTGCATAATGTGTGGAATTTGGGCTCTTTTTGGTGTGGAATGTGATACTCTCGCCTGTGTATGTAATAATTTTGCGAAAATATCTCATCGTGGCCCAGATGCGTTCAAAGTCGAATACGATAACCGTGTCAAGGTAAAACCGACAAAAAATAATAAAGAAAATACTGGAGATACAATTATGTAAACTTTATAATCATATTAATACGTTTTCAACATAAAAAATTGTCTGAACATTAGGATGGATACCTAGCTTTTCATAGATTGGCTATAGTTGATGGACTTTGTGGTATGCAACCGATGCGTTTATGTGCATATCCAGAACTTTTTCTTCTTTGCAATGGAGAGATCTACAATTTCGAAAAGGTAAATTATACGTACGTAAAGAATAACAATTTGATGTAATTAAATTTAAGAGAACGTAAACGACCATTGAAAACCAGGTGAGTTCAAATTCTGACCGGCAATGTTTATATTTAATTGTAGAATGAAATTGAATACTTATAATTTTTATTTTAGCTTGGAAAGGAAAATGACTTTAATTACACAACAAAATGTGATGTAGAAGTTATATTACATCTTTATGCAACTGGTGGTGCAGATAATGTTGCACGTTCATTGGATGGTGTATTTTCGTTTTGTATCATGGATGTAAAAAAAAGGAAAGTGATAATTGCAAGAGATCCTTACGGTGTGAGGCCACTCTTTAGATTGCAGGACAGCAAAGGGTGTTTGGGCGTTTGTTCAGAAAGCAAAGTAATTCTTAAATTCTTCACACCTTTTTATATATACTTATATATTTACACTATCGTTATCGTAATATAAATTTGCAGGGCTTAATTGGAATAACGAACCAATTTCCAAGTGACTGGACATTGCAACCATTTCCTCCCGGTTATTACGAAGAATATGAAATATCTGAAAACGGAAAAGCAACTCTCCTAAGGAGCGTACAATATCACAAACCAGGAGATAAACCTAGTTTTTCTACATTTATACCATGGACCGGTACATTAAAATAGTATTTTTTTTATTTTAGATTTTCAACAAATTATAATGAGAATTGAATTATAACCGACTGAATGACTATTTCAGATCTAGATTCGAAGGATGTAAGTGCAAATATAAGAAAATTATTCTTAGGTGCCATTCAGAAACGTTTAATGTCTGACAGACGAATAGGCTGTTTTTTATCAGGTGGATTAGATTCGAGCTTAGTAGCAGCTTTACTTGCAAAAGAAGCAAAAAAAGTTAACTTACCCTATAAAGTGCAAACTTTTGCGATCGGAATGGGTGACAGTCCCGATATTTTGGCTGCGAGACAGGTAAATGATTATTGAAAATTCGATTGAGTGTTGGAACGGAACTAATACTGAAAAATTACCTTAGGTTGCAGATTATATCGGCACTGAACACCATGAAATTATTTTTACTGAAAAAGATATCGAAGAAGTATTGGATAGTGTTATTTATCAACTTGAGACCTTTGATATTACAACTATTCGAGCATCTATTGGGTAAATAGAAGAAGATTGTTAGTTATATTATTATTCAAAACGATTCCCTAATGCCTATTTTGATTGAAATTAATATTTTTAGAATGTACTTGATATCGAGGTACGTTAAAAAAAATACAAACACAACGGTAATCTTCAGTGGAGAGGGTGCCGACGAATTGGCTCAGGGATATATATATTTTAAAAATGCTCCCAATGCTGTAGCAGGTCATGAAGAATCGCTGCGATTATTAAAGGATATTTTTTTATATGATGGTTTAAGAGCTGACAGATCAACTAGTGCCTTCAGCTTAGAACTTCGAGCTCCATTTCTGGATCTTCAGTTTACTAATTATTTTTTGTCGCTAAATGCAGCCTCTCGACAACCACAAAGTGAGTAACAACACTAAAATACATATAAAAATTACTCTAAATTACTGAAATATATTTTTTCATCAGACGGAGTCGAAAAACACCTTCTTCGATCTGCATTTGATGATATGAATTTGCTACCTAAAAATGTATTGTGGAGACATAAGGAAGCCTTCAGTGATGGTGTTACTTCCATTAAAAAATCTTTATTCCAAATTATTCAGGAAATAGTTCACGATCGTATAGATAACACGGAATTGGAAAAAGCACACATTAAGTATCCACATTGTACACCAAAAACAGAAGAGGCTCTTTACTATAGGTTTGAGTCTTTTTTTATAAATTTTATGCGAGTAAAAGTATTTTATTTGTTTACTTGTAAATCAGAGACCTAAACTTTTTTTTTTGTACAGAAAAATGTTTGAAAAACATTTTCCGAACCGAGCAGAGGCTCTCATTCCCTATTTCTGGATGCCTAAATGGATTGAAGGTATATCCGACCCTTCAGCGCGATTTATCAAACATTATGCCGCAGATAAACAGACAAATGGAAAATAACATTAAATGGTTTAAAGTGAAATTTTATAATAAGAAATTGTGATCTTGTAAAGACCGTTAAAATTTCTGTATCTTATTTATATTGATGAAGTGATTAATTAAAATATACTAGAAAACTCGTTCTTTTCTGACTTATTGTGGATAAACTTTTAGAACACATTGACCAATACAATTTTAATAACAAACATAGTTTTTAATATCAAAAAGTACAAAATTTGTAAATCTTAATTCTTATAAATAAATTATAACTAGACTAATTGTGAAGCTGGAATGCATAGGCTAGATGTTATCTTTTAAACTTCCCAAAAATAGATATTATCTCCCTCTCCTTTATCCTAAGATAAGATTGTAGTATGCATCCGGAGAACCTTTGACAGAATAAAAGTATAAAGTGACTTTCATTTAGACCGTCACAATAATTTTGGCGATCCTGCCAGGATACTTTTGACTGATACGTCTTTCAAAAAAAAAAGTATTCATAAGAACCAAACAATTATTCAAAAGTAATAATAAACAAATATATATATATATATATATATTACATACTGGGGTTAGCAACAAACAGCTGTAAATCCTCGAAGTGCGCGACATAAAGCGGTAATACCCTCTGAAGAAGACGAGAGAAAGACTACGAGGAACCAACTGGCCGATACGTCACCAGCCTTCTTCCGCTGTCACAAGGACCAAGGATTAATTCTCTACGGAATCATCCAACCTAGAAAGCAGTAAAAAGGACCCGGAGAAAATAACCAAGTAAGCACAAGTGGATAATTTAAGAATAAAAAAAATTAGTTGTGAAAGGAGAACTGAATGAAAAATCTCTAGACTTTTGATTCATATCCAGGGAACGTTGGTATACTCCTCGTGTTCCAGAGCACTGCCACCGTCAATAAAAATAAAAAACATACTCGAAGTTTCATCTGTACTTGTTGTAGCACGATTGGATGAAAGCAGAGTTTAAAGGACGCAGTCCAAAATAGAAAAAATGAAAATTGTCACGCGTACGCGACACACCACTCGACACTCGTCAGCAAGTAAAATCCCAGATTAATACACATACACAAAAACATAAATTAAAAATTATCACCAGCAAGCATGGCCGAGGAAAGAAATTCAGAAATGTTGAGTCTAATGAAAAACCTAATGGACAGAATGTCTAAAATAGAAGTGGCTATAAATAATCGCAAAACAGAGATAGAATCAATTGCTAGGAATTTAAATTTGGTTACCTCAGAATTCGAAGCAAGTAACCACAACAGAGAGCCTGAAAAACATTCTGAGAAGGATTCGCAAGACGAGGAAGAAGAAGAAATCTAACCTAGACATTTAAGATCACGAAATGAAGGAAACATTCCAGTAACCGAAGCTATTCCCGCCAGAGAAACTGTTAAATTAATTAAAAATTTCAATGGACAAGTTGACATGGGAGTGGAACCTTTCATCTAGAGAGATGAAAGGTTCCACAGAGGTGAACAGGATAAGAATACAATGCACAAACCCAGGAATATTATTAGATTGGATTCTTGCTGAAAAGATTGAAGGAGAAGCCGAAAAGTCAATTCGTTTCCTATCAATTCGCTCTTATAGCGATCTTTTTAAGGCTTTAAGAACTAACTTTGGGACAACGGGGTCTCTGGAAACATATCGCACTAAATTGTCACAAATTGTACAAGGAAACACAGAAAGCTCTCAAAGCTTTAATTGCAGGTTTAATCAAAGAATGCATGAATTATTGTACGCTGTACAATCAAAAAATTCGAGCACACTTGAACGAAGGATTTGCATAAAAAATGAAGAACAAACAATCCTCGAAAAATACATAATGAACCTAAGAGAGGAACTTTCAGATAGAGTTTCAAGTAAAAATCCTAGTGATATCAGAGAGGCCCAACAAATGGCAATTCAGTCAGAAGTTTGGCTAGACGAACGAAAAAAATTCGTCAGCCAAAAATTATAAATAAATTGCCACTAGCTACCCGGCCAAACCATCTTAAACCCTCATTCCAAATTCCAAGTCCACAGTCAAACATAAATAAATATCCTTCAATTAGCAATGCTCCAAACCATAGCATGCCTTTACAGGAAAAACTGCAGCTATTTTGCAGTCATTGAAAAACACCAGGACACACAGAAAATCAATGTTTTGCCAAAAACAAAAATTTTCGCTTACAAGCCTTGGGAAATCGACCTCCAAATCGCGTGAATTTTCTCATAAAAGAGGACACGACCCAGGAGGAAACCACTCAAAGATGCGAAACACAGGAGATATAATATCCGCAATATCAGGAAGATTATATTCCATCAGAGGCCATCTACATGGAACAACAGGAATAATAAAACTTCTGGTAGATAGCGGCGATTCAATAAATATAATAAAAGAAAATCTGATTGGCCGAACACACGAAAAAATCCCACTAATTAAAGAATTTTTAATGGGAAACGACAAACATCAAACCAGTGAAGTCACGAAATTGAAGTTTCAAGGGAAGGAACATCTTTTTGTTATTGTACTAGAAAATTTTCCAATACCAGAAAATGATATTATAGGCATACCGTTTTTACATTCTTATCAGTTTAACTTGTCCAATAAATACCTCCAACTAGACGATAAAAGCTACCTCTTAGAAAGCGACGGTATTCTTACCCCAAAGAACACCGTAAAATTGATAACCATCGAAACGAGTAAACAGCAAGGGGACATTATCATAGAAGACCACGAACACATCCCAGATTCTATTTACAGAATTCGTGACTCTAAAGTTCAAATCCCCATCAGCAATGATTCAGGAACAGATTTGAAGCTGCGAGATGACCAAACAAACTATAAGTTTATCAATGTCAACCCAGAACGAGAAGAACGTATTAATTATATTACTCAAAAAGAACTAAACACGAGGTTAAAACTCTTAAATGAAAATCTAAGATTGGAACACATCGAAGATAGAAAAGATAATCATGTCTTATCATGACATCTTCACACTACCTGGAGACCCACTACCTTTTACAGGTTTAACATCTCATAAAATCATCCTGAAAGAGGAAGGAAGCATCAACGTACGTCAACCACGACATCCGGAATGCCACAAAGAAGAAATCTATAAACAGGTAAATGAAATATTGACTAAAAGGATAGTAGAAGAATCCGACTCACCTTTTAATTCACCACTTTCGATGGTCCCAAAAAAACGTGACGCATCAGGAAAACAGAAATGGAGACTCGTTATTGACTTCAGGAAAATGAATGAGAAAACAGACCAAGATGCCTACCCTCTACCAGTAATCGATGACATCCTTGATCATCTAGGAAACGCGAAATTCTTCTTAGCTTTTGATTTGAGCTCCGGATTCCACCAAATTTCAATGGATGAGAACTCAAAAAAGTATACCGCTTTTTCTACACCTGAAGGGCATTTCCATTATAATCGCATGCCATTTGGACTCAAGAACGCCCCAGCCACATTCCAGAGAATGATGGATACTGTATTGCGAGGCCTGATTGGAAAAAAATGCTTTGCATATCTAGACGATATTGTCGTCTTTGGAAACACCATTCAGGAACATAATGAAAACTTAGTTATATTATTTGAAAGATTACGTGCCACGGGGTTAAAGTTACAACCCGATAAATGCGAGTTCCTCAGACCAGAATTCGAATACTTAGGGCATCTAATTACCGCAAACGGGGTAAAACCAAACCCAAATAAATTATCAGCTGTAAAAAATGTTAAAAGGCCTGAGAAACAAAAAGATGTCATGTCTTTTCTAGGACTAGCTGGGTACTATAGAAAATTTATTAGGAAATTTTCAACAGTAGCCAGACCATTAACAGAGCTGACAAAGTATTGGAATAAGCAAAAATAATTCAATAATCTTGATACTACTTGATACGTAGTTATGTTTCTTAGAGTTATTATGATCGACTTATTCTCAGAATATGTTTATATAAACAAATCCAAACGAAACGGAACATCAAACTTTTCGATGGTGAAAGATACAGTGTTTGGAAGTTTAGAATACGTGCGTTATTAACTGAATTAGATGTAATTAAAGTTTTAGACAGTGAAATTCCAGTGCAACCAAGTGATGAGTGGAATAAGGCTGAAAGGATTGCCAAAAGTGTAATTGTAGAATATTTGTCCGACTCGTTTCTCGGTTTTGCTAAGGCAGAGTGCACTGCAAAAGAAATTTTGCATAATTTGGACGTTATCTATGAACGCAAAAGTCTTGCAACTCAGCTGGCTCTAAGAAAGAAGTTGCTTGGATTAAAATTGTCAAGTGACACACCACTTTCAAGACATTTTACAGTTTTCGACGATTTGATTTCTGAATTGACAGCAGCAGGTGCAAAGCTCGATGAAACGGACAAAGTTTCTCATTTACTACTAACTCTCCCTACTACATTTGATGGTATAATAACTGCAATCGAGACATTGACAGAAGACAATTTGACATTGGCTTTTGTGAAAAAACGACTTCTTGATCACGAAGTTAAATTAAAGAACGAAAGCGGTGATACCAGTGTCAAGATACTTCAGGTTGAAAATAAAGATATGTCGGCTACAAAGAGAAATAACTACGAAGCCTCAAAATCTTCGAAGTATAAATATCAAGGGCAATTTAAAGGACAATCTTTTAAATCAAAGGGAAAATCATTTCATGCCAAAAGGTGTTATTATTGTGGTAGGAAAAATGGATGGAGTTCCGAAAAGCATCATGCTCTCATTTCATTGAGACTCCGTATACT
>UCOH01005813.1:0-18002 GCA_900474275.1 Synergus japonicus
ATCATACACTGCCCACGCTCGTATTTTATGTTATTTATCGTTTCTTCACGCGTTATTTTCATCGCATTCGTGTTTCAGCAGAGTGCATTGTGGAGTTATAAAATTTGTAAGTTGAACCGGAGAAATAGAAGTATTTGAAACCTAACCTATCACACTTGCGTGAAAATACAATTATTTTTATGAACGAAGATAATATTTCCACTTCAAAAAATGTACCAAAAAAGTACATAAAAAATCTAAAAAGTAATTTATAAAATATACCAAAGTCTGTCGATATGTATTTATAATAACTCCTTTGAGTCTTATAAGAGAAATTCTTATTCCGTCCGATAATTACGACGTTAAAAACTATTTTAAAAAGTATATAACTTATAAGTTTTTCATGTTTTTCTAAATAAAAATTTTATAAAACATATTCGGTCCATCATTCATTTAATATTTATTCGTATTATATAATATTAATTAGATTAAATAATTATTTTTAGCGTATATAATAAATAATCACGTGAACTCGCACGACATGCGAGCGATATGTGTCTCAATTGATGACACATATGTCTGCGTTCGTGAGCGCATCTCGTGCGTGCGATCATCACGACGTGCCTGTATAATGCGTCGCATATCGCACGCATTTTGTTATCTGGGAAGATATAGTTAGCCGGCACCGGAGACAGTAGCTATTTTGACTCGCGTTGTATTATAAGCGACCATTAAGAGAGCCACACCACGAACTTTCGGAGCACACTCGAAATTAATAATTAGAATCTAATTACTTTTGAATACGAATTTCATGTAAACCTCGAGCCATTCCTAACCACCGACGACACCAGGATATGATGAAGGATTTAGAGCATATTGAAGGATGGACGATATGGTGGAATTTGTTAGGAAGGAAGAAAGGATGTTCATTTAAATATCGTTAGTACTCCCGCCAGACGCCAGAGCCCGTCACCTCTCAGGCTGTGAATATGCCGCCTCAATAGACAGCTGAGACTCGCGGAACCCCGCGCGTCTGACGAATATAAAAATTACTACTCAGGAGCCTGTACAGCCTGATGTACCACGGATTATCCATCTACGTGATGTATCTGATTTTTAAGAGACATTATAACGAATGCTCAGCCATTCTATGACTCTTTGTGAATATTCTTAAGAACAAGTGCAGGGCGCATTGTTTGATAGTTATATTGGTGATTAGTGACAGGACTTTTCTTTACTACGTCACTAGTCACATAATTAAGGTAACTACTGTGATTGGCTGTGTCGGACTCGATATTCATGATGGTGGCTGACTAATTTCCGTCCACCTGTCAACGAACTTCCGTCTCGTTCCTGGAGCGTCACTCTCTTTCTGGAAGTTAAACGAATTGGTTCTGCTCACATTGATTTATTAATTTATCGCATTACCGAGGAATAATTGTTATAATCGAGGATTTGTTTGAAGGATTTTATTTGTCATATTAATCAGGATTTATATTATGACAAAGGTACGAGTTTATATTGTGCTGGCAAGTTTAGCAAAATAGCATTAGTTTCGCTATTTGTAGTTTTGGAGCTACTTTGCCGAGCTTGACCTTTTTCGTTATTCAATCTCTTTTTGATTAATTGTGTTATTTCGGAGTGCTCACTTCTTATTTCTTATGAACTGTTTCATTGATTTAATCTTGTTTCCGCGAATATTATGTTCGTTTTTGATAATTTATCATATTCTTAAATTCAGTTTTAACGATCTCTGATGTGGTTGTAGTGTTGCGTAACACGCCCATCAGACATACGTCCACTTTCAACATTTCATTTATTAGCTTTTCTATGTAAATTCAAATTAAATTTAGCTTCAAGGGTCTTTGTAAATCAAACTAATTAATTTACTAAATATTATATCGATTACATAATGTTCTTTCTTGTGATTTAAACGATTATCATTATTCCGATTTTCTTTGTTAAATATACAACTTGTTTCTCATAAAAATCCGGTGCGATACAAATTTAAATTCCACAAATTTATAAGATATTAGGATTTTCGAGACGTAGTTTCGTGGTTGGAAGCCAAGCCATCGTAACAATTCACAAATAATAAATTAAATCAAAATAGGGTAAATACCCCAATAGATGGAAGGTTAAGTAAATTCTCATGTTCTTTTACCAAAATAATATAGTAAAATATAAATAATTTATAATTAAATAAATTACATTTATGTAAAAATATGTTATTAACTAAAAAAAATAACTAAAAGTTTGTTCATTTTTGTAGTAATTAACAAAACAGGAAAATTTAAGAAAAAAGCGAAACCCCAGTAGATGAACAAACTCCAATTATAGATGGACACAGACAATACATGGACGCTAAATTTTCTCATTTTTTTTTGATTTTATTATTTTAATACTATATTTATAGCTTTATTATTGAAATATAAACATAATCAAATGTACATACCTTATTTTATCCATTAATTTTTAATAGCAATAAAAAACAACGTTTTTCAGGCTATCTGTCACATGTTTACTAATGACGGCGCTCTCGAAGCTAAACTTTGAGACGTCAAATTGAAATAATTTTTTTTTATTATTTTAAATAAAAAGATTTAAAAAAATTATTTTTTGCACTCCGAACTTTATGTAGTCATAAAGGTCATTTTCAAGTCCGCCTGCCAACAAACATATTTTTAGTATATTGTTTTTCAACTTTTGTGATTATTATATTAAAATGAAGTATTATCTACTAATATTCAAACTTATGAATGTCAAGAAAAATGTCCACTACTGTCCCTGTCCACAGGGCACTTACGATATGTTACTTGTAATCTATGTATTCAATTTTTCTTCAGTTATACTATACAAAATAAATTTTGAATTGAAATATTTACCTAGTAATTTGATATTCATTCATTACTTCTAGCACGTTATGATTATATCTACACAAAAAAAATTATCAAAAGCGTGTCCTTTATTTTCATTTTTTTAATTTTGCCAAAAGGCGCTCATTTTTGTCTTCACGTACACGGAGAAAAATTGAAGTTAGCGGTTTTGTGACGATTGCACGAGTTCTTTGCTGGGAGCTGTCCTAGTGGGACGGAATCTGGGAGTATGGTAATCGTTCCTAAACAGTTTTGGACTCTGTCTTGTAGTGATGGTTCTTGGTGGGGAGTTTTTGCAGTCGTCACAATGCTGCTGAATTCCATTTTTTTCCGTGTAATATTTTGCGTGTATAGTAACACTGTTTGCTTTGCCCATACGTCGAAAGTACTCGTGTATAAATGAGCATTTAATTTTGGCATAAAAATTATTCTATCAAAATTGTATACTCTCAAATTAATTTCCTTGATTTGATAAATCATTTCAGCATGTCTAATTTTTGTACAATCATTTTTATATAGAAATTATGTAGAATATTTTTACACGGGTAAACAGCTATTCTCAATTAAACAAAACCACTAGATTATTTTAATTGTGGAAACGTCAATTCTATAGCAAGGCAGAAAAAAAATCGAAGGTTTATTGTTCAACGGGTGTCCACTACTCTCCCGCTTGTAAACTGGTAAGAAAATATTTAAATTGTATCATAAACGTACGATTATCTATTGTTTTCAATTCACTTATACGAATGCGACTAGCTGTAATGTTTTAAATCTATACTTTTTGTAAGGACCCAAGTGCGAAATCACATACTACCCAGCATTGGCCCAGCGTCGGCAAAAATTTTACCGAAGCTCGGCTGCCATTACCGCGCCAATGACGGAATGATAACTATGCTTGCACTTGGCAGCCAAGGCTTGACTGCCATTGTCGGCCCAACGCTGGCTGCCAGTCTTGGTCCGAAGTTAGAAATTACAATAAAAAATAAAAATAATAAATTTTATTAATTAGGAACATGATTTATTCGAAGATATACTATGGCTGCCGTAATTGGACCAAGTCTGGGTCGTGTGTTCAGCTCCGGCAATTCGCACTTGGGGAGAAGCAAGCAGATGCAAAATGTCCACTACTTTCCCCACAAATACATTTATAATCTTTCATCGTATTCTACGTGCAGTTAGATTAAATTTGAATCTTAAATTCTTTACAGAATAACCAAAATGAAAAGTTAAATGCTCTGAAAAGAAAATTAGAAGTGGATCGACAAGTTTCGCTCATGAAAATTGAAAAGTTATTAAAATAATTTAAATATTTTATAAAACTAAAAAATTATAATTTTAAACTTATTACGTACTATGATATTGACAGGTTTTTCTTCAGTCTTTAAAAAAAATATATATAAATATTTTTTAATCCAAGTGGGTTGCAAAGGTTTTTTTTTGTTTTTTTTTTTATCTCAAAAGAAAGCTCAGGTCTTTTCCTTTAAGAACTATGAGAAAAAAATTCAAATGCAACGTCCTGCATTCTCCTAAACTACTGACTTGCCCATGATGAAATTTACAGAACTTGTCAAACACATGTAGACCTTTATTTGTTAACAAAATAAAAAAATAAAAAATTGCTTTTTTTCAAAAAAGCGATTTTTGTTTTTTGAATTTACACAAAGTCAAAAAAATTTTTTTTTCGTTTTGAATTTTTTATTTTATGAAATTAAGCTTTCTTAAAAAAATTTGAGACCTTAAAAAACTAAATCGGTTAATTAGAACCAAAGATATTATGTTTCCATCAAAAGGTCGAAAAAATTTCAAATTTCCATATTATCGTCATTTTTTTGGAATTTTTCAAAAATATTTATTATGGCTTTTCTAGATTACTAAAGGGCTGATTACACTGATTACACGCAAATCCCATTCCAGCCCGAAAAGTTTTGTGATCACTTGACATGGACTCCACCTAACAACGTTCGAGAGCTAGCGCCAAGGGTGTTTCGAGATACTCGACGTTAATTTTGATAGATAAGCAAGTCTCAGCCCACTTTTGAACCTCATAATTCTTAAAGGAAAAGACCTGAGCTTTCTTTTGAGACAAAAAAAACAAACAAAAAAACGTCGCTTTTTGAGATACAGTCAAAAATATTTTTGATTTTGAAAAAAATCGATCAAATTTTGGATTAAAAAATATTTATATATATTTTTTTTAAAGACTGAAGAAAAACCTGTCGAAAGCGTTTTAGACCAAATTTTCTAAATGCCATAGGTTATTAGTTACATGGATCCGAAACAAGGGCTCTTTGACTAAAATGTCAAAATTCCACCCCCTCCAACTCGGCAAGTTTTTTACCGATCTCGTTCAAATTTGGTGTGGTAACTACTAATCAATAGGACTAAACTTTCTACAAGTTTGAGCTCGATCGGACGACATTGATGTCAAAAGTGTGTTCACTTGATATGAAATCCCCCCTACTTATAAAATATGTTTAAAATATTCTTTTCAAACAAAAATGAGAAGAAAAATTCATTTTTTCCGCCATTTGGTTGATGTTTTGGACTAAATTGTAAATAAAACTTGATTTTGCTCATATATTTATATTTATTTGATATCTGTTATTAAAAAAATGAAAAAATGAACAATGTTTTTAATAAAATAAGATATTTATACGCCGAGGCAGAAAATTTTTAGAGTTTCTTAGTTTCTACCACAAAGTGGTTCATCCTGGAAAATAATTGCCTCCAACTACGTGAATACTATGATTTTCGTACAAATTTCGCCAAAAATGACCTTTTATTTGTAATGAGCCGTATATATATTAGATTTCTCATATTTTTAATGTTCACTTTTATAAAACGTAAAACCGTAGTATTTATTAATACAGTAGGATATATTTTATTGATAGAATAAGAATTTTTGTCAAAATTAATATCTTTCTTAATCACAAATTTGTTCCGACTTTCGGCTCTTTGATGGTCTGTTACTGGGCTGCCGAAATTGGACAAAGTCTGGGCCGTGTGTTCAGCTCCGGCAATTTGAACTTGGACCATCACTACAGTTCCTCTATCAGGAAGCAAGATCGTTCATATTTCTGTCAATCCAAATTAAGTATAACTAATAATTTTTCAGAATCTTAAATGGGCTGTAAGGCTCCTTGTATTATTACATTAATATATTATATAATATTATTTTTTATTTTTAGAAATAGCCCTTTAGATTTCATATTTTTAGAATTGGTACGATCAATTTTCATTATGGATTATTAAATTTTTGGTAAAAAATGTTCTACTTTAGATACTCAAATTCACCTTAGATTTGACAACCCCCGTTATATTTTCGGGTCCTTCTATAAATTTGAGTGATGTAGAAATTACCAGAAGTGCTGCTGTCATATTTTTATATAAATACAAACATAGGACAAGATTTCGGAACTCGTGGAGGAGGCTCTTATTCAGGCGCATGCGGAGGTGCTCTGCTAAATTCAAGATTCGATGTTGCTTGTTCAGTGTATCCCGCGCCGGTTCTCGTCACACAACGAATCTACGAACTTCTATTTTTCACAACAAAAATCCATGCTCGATAAATTGCCAAAACATCAATATTTCAAGACAAACAATTAAACTAAATAATAAACACTAAAAAGTAAACTCAAGAGTTTTTAAACTAGAATTATCTCCCCTCTAAACTCCTCTTATTTATTTATTTATTTTTTTTTACACATCCTCCTTTAAATTAACCCTTTCTTCAACTTTCTTTCCTCCCATAATTATTTTGACCACAAGTCAAGTAAAGCCATTACCGAAGTAATGATAGAGAGAAATTTCAAAAACTTGTCACTCGCAAACAAATCAAGAACATAAGATAAAGAACTTTTCTTCTCCAAAGTGACTAGACTGTTTTCTGAATATGGTCGACCGTTGACAAACTTTTCCGAACTTAGTTCGGAAGAAAGTTAATTCCATGACTCAGAATTCATGAATTACATTGTTAATGAAGTGTATAAATTGAGATCCGTGGCGATTTGTTTATCTTCGAAAGAACAGAAAACTATAAAGTTTACTCAAAGAAGTTTGGTGCGGAATAAAATAATAGAAGATCCCGATATTAAGATAATTGTGGTACGCTTTTTTCTGACGTACTTCACATTGTCTTCGAGAGTTTCGTTTAAAGCAAAGATTCCTTTTTAGAAAAGTGAGTAAAAAGTGCTAAAAACTTCTAGGAAAGTGATGCTAAAAGTTCATCACCGAAGAAGATCTTAAGCCAGTGACTGAATAGTCCGGAGATGGAACGAGTACCCTGATTTAAAAGTTTCACAATGCATCAATTACTGGACATTACCGCCATATCCACAAGTTGCGGAGAAACAATTTCCTTACGACATCGAAGATCAGCTTCAATGTCGAACATCAGTTATCTTCACGGGAATGAAAGTTATGAGGCCCTGGACTATGATGAGGAGTCAATGGAAGCCTGCAATTCTCTTTACTTCCTGCTCGATTTTTCGCATCAATACTACATACCATTCATCATTCTGGTTGGCCTATTGGGTAATATGTTATCTTGTGTGGTGTTCTTAAACACTTACTTAAAGATGAGGAGTTCCAGCTACTATTTGGCAGCATTAGCAGCGGCAGATTTCACATTTTTGGTAACGTTATTGCTAGTCTGGTTAAACAGTACAATTGGGTGGAAAGTTTTCAATAAGGAGGGATGGTGTGAAGTTATAGTTTATATAAGCTCAGTGTGTAGCTCTTTAAGTGTTTGGCTAATAGTGGCTTTCACGGTGGAAAGGTTTATTGCCGTCCAATACCCTTTACATAGGCCACACATGTGCACCATTGCAAGGGCGAAGGCAATTATTCTCTTCTTACTGGTGTTGGCATTGGCGAGTCACTCATATACATTTATCACAGCAGGGGTAGTTAAACTACAAGATGGGTCTGAGGTCTGTGAAATGAAGATGGAGTACTTGGAGATAATGAGAATCGTGAGCATCATTGATAGCATTGCAAGTTTGATAGCACCGCTAGTGATGATTGTTGTAATGAACACAATGATCACGAGGAATTTATTCAGATTCAGCAGGAAATTCCAATACAATTCTAGGACTAGCTGCAATCAATATCTTTCTTCAGAAATTAACTTGCAACAGATCCCGGTGAGTCTGATTCCAATTTATTCTCATCAATTAAATTCATTAGAAAAACAGAGAAAACTAACTGGTGACGTTTTATCAAGTTTTGTGCTTATTTTGAATGATCACTTTGATTTCTGGAAGCAAATATGATTTGCTGGCGGTAAAATTACGACTAGCTGTCTTCACATGCTTTCTCATAGAGGAAGCATTAATTAATCAATAAAATGTATTGATATTAGGTCATCTGATTCGGGTAAAAACATCAACTTTGAAATATAATATTACGAAAGTTATAGATGAAAAATTCATTTTTAAAAGTGATAAATGACCATAATTTTTGTTAATTTTTAATTAAATGTATTGGTCATATAGAACGATTGATTCTTCTTGACACAAAGAATCCTTTTTCTACTTATATAAGCGTTGAATTTTGATTATTTGAGAACTTATAGTCGAAAAATCAATTTTACAAAAATTATAAAAGTATAGGTACAAAACTTGTGAAATTGATTTTTTTGTTAAAGCCTTGTAAGAAATTGACCTTGGTGTACATATAATTGAATAAATATGACAAATTTCATCAATTTATCTGCATGTGGTTTCCATATATTGCAGGATCGTTGAAAACGTGACATAAATACACACACATATGTGTATATATATATATACACACGAATACGTTCATCCGGACAATTTTTCAGAACCTCATATTAGATATTATATTTCCCTTGAAATATATTGAAAGAAACCTTTTTTTGTAAGCTGGATTTTGTCACCACTATAACAAAGCTGATAACGAAAATGATCATGAAATTGGTGCAATAGTCCTCTTAAAAATTGAATCAAGAATTTTGAAAATTTTCTCAATTTAGAAAAATATTTATGTTTAATACCCTTTCAGTCACAGAAGCCACCTGATTTTTTTGATTTTTCATTAAAATTCCTGAAACCTTTTGCATTTTGGGTGACTTTAATCTTGAAATAACATAAAAGTATAGTTTAATTAATAATTAATTATTAATTATTTACTAATAATATTCTTCTTAATATTGAATATATAAATAAACAAACATAAAAAAATGCCGTTTTTTTCAAAAGAATTCATTATTGAAGAATCTATCTAAGATAATAACTCGAAATTTGGTATGGGTAAGTTTTCCGTGTCGTTGATTACGAATCCGTTATTAGATTTTCGAAATTCAAGATGGCGAATTCTAATATTTGATAAAGAATTCGTAATCAGTGACCACGCAAACCGCCCAGTACTAATTTTTCAGTTCCAGTTTCTTTTTTAAAAATTTGAATCCGTCATCTTGAATTTCAAAATTTTAATATCCTGACTGCAGATTCGTAATTAGCGTCGAAAAATACATCGGCAACATATCTGCACTCATCAGTCAAAATTAATTTCATATTATCACCAAAGGGGTGCTTTTTACCTCACGTATAATTTCACTTGCAAACCAAAAGCAGTTGAATTGCGTGACTAAAAGGGTTAACATAAAAAACTCGCAAAATTTTCATGTTAAAAAAATTGTTTGAAACTTTACGTTAATTGAACCTCCGTTTCTGACGTCATTTATTTTTAGTTTCTTTTTCAAGTTGATTAAAACATTTTAAAAACAATTTTTAATTGTTTTCCATTTAACTTAGTGATCCATTCAAGCGAGACCAAACAATAAAACTTAAATTCAATAATGTGTATCGAACTTCAAGACAAGAAAAATAATCTGGTCTTGACATTTCAGTGAAGAAAACCAATAAGCAAACGAGAACAAACAATAATCTTGAATGTTGTCTTTGTTCCAAATGTCACTTTGACAATTTGACATACATTAAAAATAGTTTTATTATAAAAACTATAACTTCCCAAGTGGAAATTACATGGTAGAGTCGATTCTTACAACCCGTGCAGAAATTGCCCCATTTAAAATAGGATTCTGACAAGGCCCTGGTCAGTTTTTCTATTCTGAATAAAATGAAATAAATTATAATAAGGTGCTAATCGAGCAGCATAATTGGACTATGTGTAATTACTAACATAATATCATCTGATTATTCCGAATTGAAAATATTTAGATTTAAATATTATATTTAAATATTAAATTATCCATTTAAATATTTAAATAATTTTCTTTTTCATTGCGAACGCAATTATATAAATATGATTGATTTATATCCTTGTATTGTTGCTTATGTTCTTTGCTATGTTTTGACATAATAAAATTACATTTTTATAAAAGCAGGTAATTTTTATTTATAATTTTAACCCAATTATAGTTTTTTTTTAAAAAGGCATTCACTAGAAAAACTGACAAGGCACTGACTAGTTTCCCCTATATAGGGTATTGACGAGTCCAATCGTTACACCCTTGTCGGGTTCTAACCAGTTTTACTGACCAGAACCACACCAGATGTAGGGGAAACTGACTAGAACCCTACTAGGCCCACATCAAGATTTCTGCATGGGAACTGGCGTGGTACCAAGCTAATTGTAATGTGCCAATATTGGGTAGCCAAAGCTACCCAATATCGGCAGTCCAGTATCGACGTGGTACTGACTTTGTACAGTTATAAAAAAAATCCCAGCACTGGATCTACCAACTCATGCCAACTTCAAGCCCAGTATTGGTACAAAACTGGCATGAATCTAAAAATTTTCCAAATTTACAATTATAAAAATTATAAAATTTCAAAAATAATAAAGATTATAAAATTCAAAATATAAAAATATAAAACTATCAAAAAAAAAAATGAAAATGACAAAATGTATAACCCCGGAAATAATAAAAAATTTTTTATTATCTATATTATATATTACAGAAAAACACCGAATATAATTTCAAAGACATCATAAATATGTGAATCAAATATTTTTATAGATTTATAAGTTTGAGAATACTTAATTTTTGGAAATTTAATCAAGTTTATAATTGAATAAAAATCTAATAATTTCTTAAAGAATGCAGGTGCAGCTTATATTTTATATATATTTTTTTATATTTCATGTTAAGTTAGCCGCGATGCTTAAGGCGTTAGGAATTAGGAATTTTGCGAAGCTTATAGGTTCTAATCCCGCGACGAATAAAAATTTTAATAAAATGCGTTTTTAAAATAGTGTACTAATTGTTTGAATAATATAGAATAGATGTTGTTCTTAAATATGCTAGTAAATAAAGATTATTATAATTATATAATAATAATGCAAAAGCTTTTTATTTTCATCGAATCCTGGGGCACCATTGGCGCAGTACTGTACCGGTTGTTAATTTCCTCCGGGGCAGTACTGCACCAGTACTTAAATCTAGTACCGAACTAGACCTGGCTATCAGTACTGAGCAGCGTTAACATCCCAATACTTAACCAGATCTGCGCCAGTATAGGGCTTTCAGTGCCACGACAATGTTGTGTAACTCTTGTCAATTTCCACTTGGGTTCCTAAATTGTCAGAGTAAACGAAAATTTGACAAATTTGGTGGAGTATCATCCATCCCTTCCATGGATGATACTCCATTTTTCCATAGGAAAAATTCATTTAAATAAAATGTCACATGTAATTTGTTAAAGTGACAGTTCAAGATATTTTAATGAATTTCATTTGATTTTAAAAAAGTTCGCAGAATTTTAAGAGATTTCAAGAGATTTGAAGCGATGTCAAAGGATTTTTTAATAACAGTTTGTTTAAAAAATATTGTTATAGATGCTACAAGATTTCAAGATATTTTAGGGGTTTTCATAAGATTGTAAGTGACTTTAAGGAATTTCAAGAGATTTCAGAAGATTTCGAGATATTTTAAGTAATTAAAAAAAATCCCACGGAATTGATTCTAATTTAGAAGAAATCAAATTATTTAAAAATTACTTGAAAATCTTTAAAATCTTTAAAATTTTCAAAATCATCTGTAAATGTCTTTTATATTTTATATTTTATATTTTAATCTTTTGAATATTTTGCCTTTTATATTTTGTAGTCTTTTAATATTTCGAAGTATTTCAAAATTTCATGGAGTTTATTAAAATCTATTGAAATAACTTGAAATCTCATGAAATCCCTTGAAAGCTCTTAAAGTCCTTAAAATTACTTATTGTTGAATATAAAATATTGTTAAAATACTAAATATGTTAAAATTCTTAAAAATCCTAGAAAAGCTGGTAAAGTCCCTTAAAATGTTTTAAAATGTCCTTTCATTCCTAAAAAAGTCCTTAAAATCATTATTTTTTTTTGCAATCGTTTAAAGTCTCTTTATAATTCTTATAATTCTGAAAAATCTCTTAAAATCCCGGAAAACGCTGGCCAGTAAATAAATAAAAATTATGCATTTGTAAAACTTAAAAAAAAATTTTTTATTCCAATGAATGTAAAAATAAAAAAATTGTCAGACTAGACGTCTGAAACTTCAGCCCAATATTATAATGTTGGATTAGACATGTATCAAGTTAGGAAAGTTTAATTAAACCATTTGAAAAATATGAGAAAATGTAACTGCATGAAATGATAATTGTAGCAGTGAGTGGGCGGATCATTAAAAATAAATCTCAGATTACTTTTCTATCTTTATGTAAACATATAAATATTTCAAACAGTTCACAGATATCTGATAAAAGTATTATTACAACACTATCATAAAAATGGTGTGTTTTCGTGCTTATGAACTGTAAAATGGCGTGTTTTGAACAATGTGAATAAATAAGACGTACGAAATGAGGGTTGCCGTCCCATCTTTACGTTTTTCGTTCCCTGCTGGAAGTAAGGAGATAGAAAGTGATAGAAATTTGGAGATAGAAAGAGAGGAAACTTTTCTATCTCTTTCAATTTTCTATCTCAGTCTATCCCTAATATTTCTGGTAATATCTGCATATCTCCTTTTGTCCCTCAGTCTACTTCTACGCAAAGAAATGTTATTCCTTTTTATCCCTAATTCTATCTTCCTTGCTAAAAATTTGTATCTCTTTACATCCCTTAGGATATTTCTCCCTTATTAACTTATTAACTGATTAATCTTCATATTTTAAACATGCAAAATAATTTTGTAATAAAAATATTTTGTACATAGGTATTATTATAATCATATATTGAGAAAAAAAATTTTTTGATCCAAAGAAATGCATTTCTTTGACTCAATTGCTTTCAGTCAAAGGAATTATTTACGTGACCTTATTGAATTTTGTTTAAAGTCAAAATACTCGCCCATTGAGACAAAAAAATAATTTCTCTGAACTCCATTTCTTTGATACAAAAAAATATTTCTTTGAACTGAAGAAATATTTATTCATCCACATTCTGTACAATCATTTATTTAAATCAAAGAAATATTTCTTGATTCAAATATTTCTTTTTTCGCAGTTTACGGACGAAAACCCGCGCACATCAAGTTCGCTATGAAGAAAAGAAAGAAAAAAAGTCCTCTCATCCGTAAGAGAGTCTCGTAAACATCTATCTCTTATTTATCCAACTCTATATTTTTCAATAGATTTTCTAATATCAATAATCTATTTATTCAATTTCATCATTTATCTTTCGTTTAAGAAAATCTGTTTTTAACCCTTTGCGGCATAATGGGTCGTTCAGCGTCCAACCTTATTTTTTCTCCATGGTTTTACATTTTTTTAACAACTTTTTTAAGAACAAGTACCGGGTTTTTTATTTTTCCTAAGTCTCTATCATATAAATGAATGTGAAAAAAATGTTATCCGTCATTAATTGTTAATTAGAAAAATAATGTATATAAACAAATAATCCAAATTGGTGCTTTTTCACGGAGAAATTCATTTTCCACCTTAAGGTATTTTTCAGAATTTTCTGCAATGTTATATAAATTACAAACTCTATTTTTTTGTTTAAAAAACGCTAAAATGCAGTATTTCTCAGAACAAACTCAATATAAAAAGTGTATTTTTTTCAACCCTGTTCTTGAGGTGTTTATTTTCATCTCTGAATCTGAATCTAAATTCAAAATATTCAATTTCGAAAAATCCAAGATTTGAAAATTGAAGATTTCTGGAAATTTTGAATGTTGAACTTTTAAAATTTTGAATTTTGGAAATCTAACTCTGGATTCGTAATTAGCGAGCCCGAAAATCCCCTAAGGTGCGTGTGACTGTAAAATTTGTTTCTTAGAAAAATGTGTGCCGCAAAGGTTTAAATCTCTTTTTTCAGTCATTATAATCACCAACCTTTCTATTTTAATCCAATATTTCCTGTATATTATCCTATTCCTTTTGTCAGCTACTTCTATCGAATATATTTTTTGCGCCAATATGGTTTCACCCTTTTAATAATCATTTAATTCGCTCTTCTCTATCTCACGGATATATATATATGACTAAGCTTACGCCTTCAATATGCTCTAAGTTAATTAAAAAGTTTTAAAATAATTTTTTAATTTTACACTGACATTTCGAAGGATGATCACTCTCCGGGGTAAAAGCAGGTAGATGGCCCTCCTTCGAACGGAAAGTAAAATCGTGTAAAATGAGGCGAGCGAGCACTCTGACGTCACCACTCAGGACCGAATATACATTCATTTCGCGATGGACGGCACGGCGATCGACGGCACTTTTCACGCTTGGCTGATTCTACGTCCCCCTTGAGCGTCCCTTGAGAGCCTACACTGAAGTGCCAGCGCTCGAAACTCAGCGCCGTACTGCGTAGTCTGCGTAGTATAGAAATTAGCGAATCTTAAAGTCTACATATACCGATCCTGTGTGGTGACATCAGAGTGCTCGCTAGAGCTATTATAATCTCGACCAATCGACGGCACACAAGACCCGAGCGGTGCCATCGATCGCGAGATGAGTGTATGTAGACTTTAAGATTCACTAATTCCTATACTACGCAGGCTACGCAGTACGGCGCTGACTTCGAGGTCACTTCGAGCGCTGGAACTTCAGTTTAGGTTGTCAAGGGACGCGCGGGAGGGACGGAGAATCAGCCAAGCGTGAAAGAGGCTCTCGTCGGAGAGGGCCTCCTTTGAAATGTCAGTGTATTTGTGTATGGGGAAAATTTTGTAAAATATTAATTATTCCGGGAGAATATTCCCGAAGACTCAAGTGGGAGAATTTTCCCACTGAGAAAAGAGACTATGGGAAGTAGGGTGGAAGTGTAAAGGTGCAGTCCCATGTCGGCAGAAAACGTCGGCGTAAAGCAGAAACTCATGAGAGTGAAAGAGACAAACAGATCTGGCTATCTTTGTCACTCTTATGCGTTTCTGCTTTATGCTGACGTTTTCTGCCGACATGCGGGACTGCACCTTAAGAGGGAGATACTATGAGAGAGTGTTCTCGTAGAGTTTGCTAGTAGGGAGGAGAGAGAGAGAGTTCCCATAGAATATTGGAGAGCGCTACGGAAGAGAGTTCCCGTAGAATGTTGAGGATAAGAAAGTAGGTATAAAGAACGGGAGAGTATTCCCGAAAAAAGTTTGCCGGAGAGTGAAGATTCAAAGGCTTCTTCTTGGGTTTAACTTCTTTATTTGTTCCTTACAGTTCACGGAGAGGTGGGCACTTTCACGGAGTCAGTCGCAAGACTGACTCGCGACTGACTCAAACCCAGAAAACGCGTCCTTTTATAGGAATTCCACCCCCATGAAAGTATCATGGAAGAGATATTCCCTTCTCTCTAATTTCCTTCATATTTTCTATGAGATTATAGAAGTTTTTTTATGATAGGAAAATTTTGGGCTAGTTGATCCTGCAAGCTTAGCTATGGTTACCATGTGTTCAACTGAGAAGACCCTTTTTTTTATTACTCTGCCGCTTGCAGATCAAGACCATCGACATATAGAAATGGACTGCGGAACGCTATAGGAAAGCGAGTGATAATGCGTCAGTGAGAGAAGTTCCAAAGGGATGTATATTTGTCCCTTTCTCGCCGAAGCCAATTGGATGAGTGCATTTTCGGTGGGTGCAGCTTGGTGGAACTCGACCAATTAGCTTCGGCGAGAAAGAGACAAAACTACACTCCTTTGCAACTTCTCTCTCTGATGCACTAGCACGCGCTTTCCTACAGCATCCCGCAGTCCATTTCTTTTTGTCGATGGTCAAGACTCATCCTCTGGACTATTGGCTTGGGGAAATTCCAATGTAGTGTCGTATACATAAATGAAAGTATTTTCAAGAAATAGAAAATCTTTCGTTTTTGGTTTATTTCGCGAATAACGCGTATAACAAATTAATATGTTTAACTACTTTTTTCAAACGAAATATTTAATCCTATTGAAAAAAAGAATTAGAGAAGAAGTAACTGATAAGCGCGCCCTCTTGGCGGATCGTATCGTGAACTACTTCGAAGTTCGACTGGTCCCATATTGCAAACGAGACGTACTCGTACAAAAGTAGGAGTGATTACGCGCGTCCAACTTCTCCTCTTCTGAATTTGAAAACTCGAAGATGTACGATTGCCGGTCGGAAAACTTCGGGCGGTCTATCTATTTATATCTCCTAGATTCATATTTGAAATAAAATGAAGAAATTGTCGATTTTAATATTTTGATCACATCGCGCTTCGCGCACCTATATAATTACTTCACGTTACGCACTTGTGACGATCCCACCTGACCATCTCTCAACCAATCAGATCACGAATAAATTGCAGACACTTGACAGGTCATCTATTTGTTAAGGAAGGATTATTATAACAGTCTTTTATTTCCATTTAGATATGCAAATTGAAAGAAATTCAAGAAGTTGGTTATTTTAATGATTTGAATATTTCGCGCGATTCTTATTATACGTAGATTTTGAGGTTCTGTTTTTCCAGGAGTGAAATATTTTAAATGCGATATTAATATAAATAATAAATACTATTATTTATAAGAGATTTGAGAGATTTCAACAGATTTCATAAAATTTCAAGAAATCTTTACATTTAATTCTAAGGATTTACAAGAGATCAAACAAGATTTAAATCTTGTTAAATTTTATAATTCCATAAAACCACTTAAAATCCTTCTTTGTCATTCTAATAAATGGCTTGAAATCTTATGAAATCTATAGAAATTTGTTAAATACCTTTTTCATATCTCTTTCAAACTCTTTTAAAAATCCCTTGAAATATTTTAGAAAATTGTTTAAATTCTTAAACTCATTTTAACTCTTAAAAATCCTTTAAAGTTACTTAAAACAAAATTAAATACTTTTAAATATTTTTAAATTCCCTAAAATCACTTGAAGTCTCTATAAAAATTTTTGAAATTCCTTAAATTCACTTGAAATCTTTTAAAATAAATTAAATGTTTGCTAGTAAAAAAATGAAATGGTTTGGAGAACTTTCTTTTTTGATATTCTTAATCTAATAAATGTAAAAAAAAAAATCTGCCCGCTTCGCGGGCAAATTCTCATCGCGCGCTTCGGGCGCAGCTCGCTTCGCTCGCAAAATTGAGCGCGCCTACGGCGCGCGGCGGACCAATATAGTTCGATCGTCGCGCTTCGCGCTCCGATATATATACACGTCGCGCTTCGCGCTCCGTGATGCGCGCTTCGCACGCTTGCGCCCTTCGGGCGCTTATTTTTTTTTATTTAAGTTACTACAACAGGAATTGCATACTAAAACTAATTTACTTAAAGTTCTATCGACCTTAAGGAGCACATTCTCATCAGGGCACTCGCGCTTCGCGCTCGACTCAAATCTAATACTTCCTCTGATGAAAATGTAAAAACGCGGACGTTTGCCAAAAATGGGGGGAGGGTGTCAAATGTTTTACATTCTTTTTATATCAAAAACAGTCATTAAGAAAAATTGTTCGACTTTTTGAGTACTACGAACATCCGTCTTTAGAATTTTTAAATTAAATAATACCTTCTCTGATGAGAATGTAAAAATATTTGATATTATTAAAAGTACTTTTTACGTTTAAATGGAAAGCTATTTATCCTACTGAAAAATGGTCGAAAGAGAACATGTAGATCTTTTTTAGACTAATAATTATGTTTACTATCATTTTCTCTATATTTTGCGTTATTTGGCTCAAAATTTGAATTTTTAATTTTTTAAGGAAATTCAAAAAGTTTTTATGTCAGTCCTATAGAG
>UCOH01005814.1:0-42144 GCA_900474275.1 Synergus japonicus
ACATTCAAATCATTAAAATTGCCAATTTCCTGAATCTCTTTCTAATAAGTGCGAATCAATGGTATAAATTGAATCAGAATAGAGTACCATTATAAAATGAACATTAATTATATATAATATTATTTATTGTTTATATTAATATCAAATTTAAAATATTTTACTCCTGAAAAAACAGAACCTTAAAATCTACGTATATAAGAATCGCGCGAAATATTCAAATCATTAAAATAACCAATTTCTTGAATTTCATTCAATTTGCAGATCCAAATAGAAATAAATTACTATTATAATCTATTCTATTATAATATAATCCTAATATTAACATTATTAATATATATATAATGGTATTAATATTAATATTCTCCACATGAAAAACCTAACCTCAACATCAAAACGCATCGAAATAGTAAAATCGATCATTTCTTCAATTTCACATGTGAATCGAGGAGACGAGGAGAGGAGGAGATATAAATAGACCGCCCGAATTTCCGAAGGCAATCGTACATCTTCGGCTTTTCAAATTCAGAAGAGGAGAAATTGCTGCGCGCGCAATCATTACGGTCTCCTACTATTTTCACACGGAAGATTTGTTTATAAAAATAGGCCATATTTTTATAAACAATTGGTCTAATGAATTTCTTGTAATGCTTATTGAAAAGCTGAGAGAAAACCCTAAATTTTACTAGAGCCACTTATTTTTTAAATAAAATTATTTTTTTCGTATACGCAAATATTTAGAGGTAGATTTTTGAAGCGTGAAAACTTTGAAAATTCACAACTCCGAAATTTTACTGATCATGTCGAAATAAAAAAATACGTGTACAATATTTTCGACCAAAAAACACAAAAAAAAAAATATTTCGCGCGAAATAAATTTTTGATTGTAAATTTTGTATGGAATTGCCCGTACATACTTTTTTGTAACACATTTTTTTACAGACATTTTTTTAAATCATTAATTTCTATGAAGTAGAACATTGTATACCACTGACCACAGTGATTTTTTTGTAACCTTCGGAATCCTCTTCGCTCTCATGCGCATACGATATTTTTTTGTGGTGGATGTTTTGTCACTAACATATTTTGTACTTAAAAAGCAGTTGTATTTCTTACTGTTTCTAAAAGAAATTGGAAAACTCAATTGTTTCAAAAATTAAATTTAATACATATTTTCACTTCTACTCACTCCAAAAAACAGACTTTTTAATATTTTTAAATGAAAATTGGAGGAGTTATGCTTCAAAGTGTTTTGAAGATGATATGTTCTTTAAAACTTTTTCGATTTGTTATGAAAAAAACTTCGCTAAGCATTATCAAAATATTGTAACGTAACTTCCAAACGCTTCGTTTATAGAGGGAATAATAATGGAAATCTTATGTTGAATCTTATGTTGTCAGTGGTATATAGTGTTCTATGAAAAATCATAAAAAGCTTTGTAAATTCCTCAATAAAATTTCCTACAAAATTTTTAATTGCTTATTTAAATCCCACAAAATACACATTTTAAAAGTCATAAAAGTACCTTGAAATTTGATAAAGTCGTGAAAAATTAAAAAAATTTCCATAAACTTCTTGAAATTCTTTAAAATTTCATGATAACATTTAAAATCTCATTATCTCATATAAAGTCTTTAAAAATTCCATAAATTTCCAGTAAAATTTCTAAATTTTCAATCTATTTCGAGTTTATGCAACGACATTTCATACAGAAGCTCTACAGTACGACAACTGTAATTTGAATATTTATTTATAATAATTCCATTTTTCATAGAAATTAATGATTTGAAAAAATTTTCTGTAAACAAATGTGTGATTGCCTTTTTATAAAAAATATTTTGGCGTTTGTTTTACTAAAAAAATATAATTATTTTTCGAGATACTGAGAAAAAACGATTTTTGAGTGCAAACTTTGGGGCTAGTTTTCACCTCCTTAAACCGTTTGTCGTCAAAAATAAAAAAAAATAAAACACGTATCTCATGTTTTTTGATCCTCTTTAACATATTTCAGTTTCATCAAAATCGCAGGCGGACACGTCGCGAGATTCCCTTGTGAATTTATAAAGTTTCTTTTTAAATTTTTAAATTTATTGAATTGAAAGTAATTGAATTTGGCTAATTATTTTCACCTCGAGAAAACTAATTTTTATTGTTTTTGTTTAATTGCAGGACCTGAGGGAAAGGAGACAGAAAAGAAGATGAAGAGAACCTCTTTTACGACCCACCAGTTAATGCAGCTGGAAAAGGAGTTCTCGGAATCCGATTATTTACGCGACACCCGATGTGGCAAATTAGCCATAGAATTGGAACTGGAAGAAAAGCAAATAAAAGTTTGGTTCCAGAATAGGAGGTCGAAGAAAAGAAAATTGGGGGATCAGCGTCCATCATCAAATTTGGCGTATGTAAAAGAAGTTGTAAGGTGATTAAAACTCGGTACCAATGTTCAGGCACTGAGGATGAGTTCTGCCTCCCTCGATGATGAGTATTGGCCCGATGTTTTAGATAGCATAAGAAATCGTAAATAGATATTATAAATAATTTATAATATCTATTTACAATTATAGCTCGACCGCGCGCATTTACTTTTTCTCTAAATATTATAATTTATGATATTTTATTTCTTCTTTCTTAAATTTTATATAATTAAGATTTTTATGTATTTTAATTCTTAAACATCTTTTAAAGAATAATACACATTCACAAAAAAAATTTCTAATTGTATATTCTAAATAATTACATACTACAACTAATATTGTTTTTAAATAATAAGGGTGAACTTCCGAAACGGGTGAACCTCCGATTTTCTTCCAGCGCCTAAAATTTGAACTGTTGTTGTTTTATACTATAGACATATTTAAAACTTCCCGCGTCACAATCGATTATCGATATACGACGCATCTGTATTTGACCAATCATCGCGCGTATTTTAGAACTTCCGATTCCGGTTATACAGGGTGTTTCTCGAGTTATCTGCCACACGTTGAATGTGTGCGAACTAGTATTGTACTTTTGATTGGTCAACTTTATTGCTCTGTAGTTTGAAAACTACGCATTCTTCAACATTTTATTATGGGAGTTTTCAACTTCGTTTTTGCTCTGGTTATTGTAGTTTCACGTTGGCAGATAACTCGAGAAACACCCTGTATAGCACCAATCAAATTCGGACTAAAGTTGTCTCAACTCTTTCTTGTAAAAGTAATGATAAAGGAAAATGGTAAAGTGAAATGGTAAAGAGAATGGCAACGAAAAGGGCAAAGGGAATTGCTAACGGAAGGGCAAAGGGAATGGTAAAGGGAAATGGCAAAGGGAATAGCGAAGGGAATGGTAAAAGGAATGGCAAAGGGAAATGGCAGAGGGACTGGTAAAGGGAATTGCAAGAGTAGGAGACCGACTTTCTTTGTGCGCGCAACCAAAAGTTCTCTTTCGAATTCGAAAACTCGAAGATTGTCGAAGGTGCACGATTTCGGTCCGAAAGCTTCGGAAAATTCTGTAGGCGGTCTTCGTTATCTCGAACCATGATCTGTCTCTCCAACCGTACTTAGAGGGAAATTTTGGTTTTAAAAAAACTGTCGAATTTAATGTTTCGCACGATTCTTAGTTTATGCGTCAATTTTGATTTTATGCTTTTTCAGATGCAGAATATTAATATATATTTATTTATATTTATATATAATTTATTTATACATTTATATATAATAAATAATATATTAAAAATACGAAAATTAATTAATACATTAAAAACTGATATAAAAAAAACACATGAATAGTTTACTACGCGTAATATTTTTAATTTCTGTAATAATATTCACTAACCTTTGATATAGGTACTATACTATAGGTATAGGTACGTAGGATTTTTTTTTTATCAATTTTCGTAGAAATGGTGCATTTTTGAAAAAAATGCATTTTTTGCCAAAAAAAAGAGCAGTAAATTGTTTATAAAAAATGCAATTAAAAGCAAATCAAAAAACGGCTATGTACTTCTCTAGAGAATCGACTTGTGAAACTACTGTAAAAATTAGATGTCGATTCATGCATAGCTGTTTGAGCAATGAGTTCGCCAAGTTTGAAAAATGCTGTTCCGAGAAAAACGCGTTTAAAGTTTTCCAAGCACATAGAGGAGAAATGCAAAGTGGTACCAAATTCCGAATAAAATGTTTATAAAATGGGCCAAATTCTGTTGCTCGTGGGTTTTTGGGATCTTTCATTACGAATCCGGTGTCAAAACTTTTATAAATAAAATGACAGATCCAACATGGCGAACGAGTATGCTCGTTCGCCTTGGAGTTTTATATAAAAACTCCAAGGTGCTTTGGTAAAATTCTAAATTAAACATGTTAAAATTTTTTTTTGGTATAGGAACAAGTGGGTATTGTTTTTAAGACTCTAAAGTACTGTTTAAGCTAAGAAAGAAGTAGTCGATTCTTTGAAAATCCTAGAGTGGTGTTACCCCTTAACAGATTTCAAGGGATTTACGAGATACAATTAGATTTTTAAAAGTTTCAGGAGATTTTATTTAATTTTAGGTAACTTTTTTTTATTTGATGATATTTTTGTGAATTTTAAGGTATTTTATTATAATAAGAAATTTTAAGGACTTTTATTTTGAGAAATTTTAAGAGCTTTGTTGAGATTCTTTGGACTTTCACGTAATATCAAGGAATATGCAGTGAATTTATAAAATTTAAAGGATTTTCACCAGATTCTGAATTTTAATGAATTTCATGACATCTCGTGGTAATTTTAAGGGATTTTACGATATTTTATGGGATATTAAGTAATTTAAAGGATTTTAAAGGGACTCAAGGGATTTTACGAAATTTCAATTGATTTTCAGGAATTTTCAAAGTTTTTATGAGATTTCATAGTATTTTGAATAATTTTAGGTAATTTTAAGAGATATAACGATAGGTTGTGGAATTTTAAAGAATATATGAAGTATTTTAACGAAATTTAAAGAACTTTAATCAGATTTTAAAGGATATTAAAGGGATTTTAAGATATTGTACTGAATATTAAGTAATTTAAAAGACTGTTAAGGGATTCGAGGAATTTTATGGAATTTTAAATACTTGCAAGATATTTTACGATATTTTATGAGATATTTAGTTATTTTTAAATGACTTTCAAGGAGATTTACGAAATTCTGTTGAATTGTCGGGAATTTTAATGGATTTCATGACATTTTAGATGTTTTAAATAATTTTAACTGATCTTACGAGATTTTAGATTAATCGCGAAATTAATCGCGTGCAGATCATAATTGCTTGTGAATAAAATTTATGAACAAATTTCCATGTATCGCGAATATTAAAACTAAAAGTTATGTTATACTTGTGCTGTGCTCTCGTTTTCAAGTGCTCAAAGAGCTTTCTTTTGAATGAGCCGGGTGTTGAGTTAATAAAGCGTAAAGTCTCTAATTATACTTGCGCTCACACATTTTAATGAATGAAATGAAGTAGGCATTCGAGAATAAATACAAAACAGCAATTTTAATGAGTTACCTCTGAGTTAATTATATCTCGGCGGTTAATGAGATTGTGCCGGTTGAGGTTGATACATCAGGGAAAGTGGCACCTACTACAAAACTTAACCCAGTCCTTATACCTTAGCTACCTGCCGGCACTTATAGTGCTTCTCGAGCAGTGCTTGCGGGAAACTTGCGGTATGTCACGTACATCCAAACAAGCATGTGTTTATCGTCATGATAAACATATAGAATATAGTTATAGAATTATTTAACGAGTTTAGAACTTTAGTTGTGTTCGATGCCTTTTTTCCTCCACTTTATATTCTTCGTCATCGAAAAGTCGATAGTGCACTCACTCACCTTTTCTCGAGCTATTTTTTCCCCGTAGCTAGCGCATTATCTTTACGCGGGCGACTTGAAGAGAATTCTAATGAAGCTGTGCGATTCCTGCACCGACTGCAATTGCCAGGTAGGCGAAGCACTAGATTCTCGATTCCTCCTACACAGTCTTCAGTGACTCCGGAAATCGAAAAGGACTGCGAGACCACAACGTGTTCTGCTTGAAAATACGTATCCGGACTTTAGAATGATTTCCGCTTTTTCTCAAGATTCTCCTTTGATCTTTTGTTCCTTGCTAAGAAAATCATTATTTTCTTTCATGTCTTGAGCAAACGAGCCGTGTAAACTGTGGACTATTGTGGTCTATTTTAAACTATTATCTACTATTTTAAACTATTGGATTATTAAGGGGTTTATCCTAATTAGAATTTTCAAAAAAATGATTTTTTTTTGTTACATTTTTCGAAAGTATCCATATCCAGAACTATATATCATACTAAAATTTTTTAATGAGCGGCGCAGTGTACTTTTGATAAAATCTGTGAAATTAATGAACCGATCCTTGTTAAATTTTTACTACATTTTCTTTACGACTATAGCTATAGCGCATAGTAAGGATTTTTTCAAATTTTGATTTTAACTAGTTTTTTTTGTCTAAAAACGGTGAAGAAAAGGGGTTTTTACAATTTTTATTCGAAAAATATCCGCCATTTTGTCAATTTTTCAAAAATAAAAAATCGTATGATATGCGATATAGCTATGAATATGCTGAATCTAAAACCGTACGATTTTTCTGTTTCTGACCATCTATCCCAGAGATTTCATCAACAGCATGGACCTATCTTTTTTTAGCCTTTTTTTAAACCAACATTTTTATTTATAAAAACTCACTAAAATCGATAAAAGAAAGATTTATTTATGTATTTCGAGAGTATATTTATTAAATGTAACAACTTATATATACTAATATTTATTATATAAACCTATCAAAACTAGCTGTGAATTCGAACTCGAATGTTCCATTCAACTATATGTATATTTTGTTGTTGTATATGCTCATTTTTTAAGCACTTTGTTTCCTCATAGAGGAAACAAAGAGGATTAACAATTTGACTCAATATTTAAAAATATATATATAATTCTTTTGTCTCGAAACAAAGAATCTTTCAATCTCATTATTCATATTTTTTAATAAAATCTATTTTTATTAGATTACTTAATTTTATAAAATGCAAAAAACATTTTTACATTTTACATTTATTAATTTTTTTAATTTCTTGAAATCATTTGAAATTTCTAAAAATTCACTAAAATCTCTTAAAGTCCTTTACGATATCTTATAATTTTTTATATTTTGTGAAAGCTCTGGAAAATTCTTAAATTCTTTGGAATTCCTTTTAAATTCCTTAAAATCACTTAAAATCTCTTAAAATTCACTAAAGTCACTTCAAGTTATTTACGATATTTTATAATTTTTAAATCTTGTGAAAGCTCTGGAAAATTCTTTTCATTCTTTGAAAAACCTTTTAAATTTCCTAGAATCACTTAAATTTATTGAAATTTCCGTAAATTCCTTAAAGTCACTTGAAATCTCCCGAAATCGCCTTAAACTTCCTAAAAAACCACTTAAAATCTCTTAATATCGTTTAGGAAATATTGATATCTTTGAAACCTTGAAAAATATTTTTAAATCATTTAAAATTCCCTAGTTTGACTTGAAATTTCTTGAAACCATCTTAAATTCCATAAAATCACTTGAAATCTCTTAAAATTCAATAAAATCACTTCAAGTCTTTTACAATATTATACAATTTTTTAAATCTTATAAAAGCTCTGGAAAATTCTTACATTCTTTGGAAATCCTTTAAAATTTCCTAAAATCACATAAAATTTCTTGAAATCTCCTTATATTCCGTAAAATCACTTGATAATTTGATATCTTTTAAAAATCCTTGAAAATCCTTTAATATTATTTAACATTCCTTCAAATACTTAAAAATAATTTTTAATATTCTAAAATCTTGAAACTCTCTTGAACTATTTTGAAATTCTCTAAAAATTTTTTAAAATCACTTATTTTTTTCTAATAGTTCTTAATAGAACAAAACAAAAGAATAGAATAAAACAAAAGTTTTGAATAGAACTTTTGTTTTCAGGCAATTAAATAGTTTAATAATCATATATTATGCATAATGAATCCGCAGAATAGTTTTTTAATTGTGGTGGACTATTGACGAATTTTTCCTAGCTGCGGTATTTACTAGAGTATTTTTTAATTAATCTAGCAAGGTTCTGGCCAGTTTTCCTTAAATAGGTCAATATTCTGCCAAAGCGTTACAAGCCTTATGTGGGTCTTCCCAGTTACTTGATTATAACTACATCAGAAGTAGGGAAAACTGATCAGGACCCTGTCAGAACCCCTTGAAAAATTGTGCATGGGAATTAGGATCGACCCCTTGAGACATTAAAAGTTATCTTAAACTATCTAAATCTATGCACGTGTGTATCTCTTTGCATGCAATTAAAGTGGTAGCTTTTGATAATTTTTTAAAATGCTGTTTCTTCTAAGCAAAGGGAGTGTTTATGAATAAAGTAGCGTCACTACATATATGTAAGTGTATATCTCGCACATTATGGTTGCTGGCGTTGCTAAAATGCAACGCGCTTGCCTGCAGCCTCGCTGATTGCGAGTGACTTAATGAAGACTGGTGGAATGTATTCCAATTTGCATATGTCCGCTCATTTCATCAGAGGACGACAGATAGACTTGCGCAGTTGGTTACATTATTAGATTCGTTTGAAATGTCTGTTCAAAAAATCCCGCAAGGCTAAAAAATGATCAGAGAGGTCCCTAGGTTGCAACCTTCGAGGAATAAGGGAGCACTCTCTTAAGAATTTGATATGAGAAACGCTTCTGAATCGAACAATCAGACAATAACGTCTGTTGATAAGAGTTACAAGGGATTAGGAAAATGTAAAATATTTTTTACCTGTCTAGCTATCAGGAGTCTGAAATAGTTAGACAGCCAGAAGCTCTGACAGCTTCTTCAGCTAGTAATACAACCACACGATGCTAGACATTCTACACTTTCTGCGATAAAAAGTTTAAAGAGGAAAACGATAAATTGAATATCGATTTGCTTTAAAAGATTTGATGGGAAAGATTTTACTGCAAGTAGATGAAATAAAATATTTAGTTGGAAAATTGAGTAGGGAAAGTCGAAGGGAAAAAGAGAGAAGAGTTTTGAAAAAAGTAGTTTAGGGAAAGAATTTAAGATGAGAAATGTTGTTTGGACGAGTGGGTGGAAAATTATTTCAATATAGACATCTACACTGCAATAAGGATATTCATAATATTTTTTTTAGTGCGTGTTTCTCATTTCTAGTACAATCTAAATGGAAAGATTTGATTATACGAACCCTTGAAAATCATAAAAACCTTCTTTTTTAATTTTTGCTTCACATGCGATTTTCTTTTTCGTAGGAGGGTGTCTTCAAGTTCTCTAGTCACGCCACTGGACGAGGCAAAGAATGGAGGAAAAAAGAGCGGTAGACAATACTCGGGAGAAGTAAAGATGTGGGGCAGCGAGAATAGATTGCGGTCCGATAAGAAGAGTTCAAAGTGTGCCGTACATGTTGGCGAGAGACATGGGCTCAGCCAACCCTATTTTCTCTCCCTATCTTTGCTTTGGCGCCCTTAGCTTTTCCCAGAAACCTTCCGCGGTATAAAAACGGCACGAGAGCTGGGGCTAGGAAAATATATGAGCAACTCGTGCAACCAGCGCAACGTGTACGTGTAGTCGTTGCCTTTGCATGCTAGGTGTAATACTCGCATTCGAGGAAGTTTTCTCTAAGACTTGAGGTTTATATTTTCTCCTCAAAGTCTGAAGATCCGCAAGCGCGATAAGAACCAGCTTGAGAACGATCGAGGTGACGTTAACGTGGCGAAAAAAATAATGCGACAGGGCAACGAGCGAACCCTTGATAAAAGGGTGTTTAAACGATTAGCGAGACGATTCTGACCTCAGGCGTTCTAAAGTTCCTGAACAATATAGCTGGCAAAAGAAACTGTGTTTTTAATGTAGAATTTACATGTCTTTAGAGTAATGCACTTTTGAATTATTTTAATAAAGTAAATATGCAACAAGTTTCATAAAAATGAGAATTTATAAAAACTTTTAAGTGTCCTTTATTGATAATAACAATAGCGGTGAAAGTCATCCATGCGCTGCTTGTGAAATTTCTGCATGAACTATCCACATTGAACTTTCCATTTTAATATCTCTCTGAAGTATAAGAAAAAAAAACAGGATTTACGTGTTTCAAAACCATTGTGTTGATTCTGCATCGCTGCATCCCTGTAGCCTCACCCACTTGAAAATTAATTTTTTTGTAATAATATTCAACTGTTTCTAAACTCAATACTCTACTTTGTAACATTTTTCCTCATTACTAACTTCATTTCTCATATACTTTTTAATATAAAAATTGTTCTCGTCATAATTAAGGGATTCATTAAAAAGTTCTACGTTGCAAAATTAGTACCGGTAAATAACTTTTCAGAGCTTTATTACTAACATCTTTTATTGTTAATATCCATTAAAAGTTATCATTAATCATCATAATCTTATATTATACAAGATCTGCTTATACAAACGTAGGTATAAATCGTATATAATAGGTAGAAGCATTTGAAAGTTAAGACAGAGGCGAAGAAATGTAATAAAGGTCAGTAAACCATATGGTCAACAACCCGTGCAGAATTTGTCGTAATAAGCATTTAATACCAATTTATTGATACTGAAAAAGGGCATTGAAGTGTTTTTCACGTTGAAACCAAACATCGGGAAAAATAAAGAAATGCCGACATTTTTCACACTTGATTATTTATGCAAAAATAAAAGATGGTTATATTTATATATTGGAAAATATAATAATTTGTGTATTGTATTTATGTAATAATTTTTCGTCTTCACAAACACGGAAAAATATATTTCTAGGAATTTGAAACAGGTTTTCATGAAAATTATTATTAAACTATATTTTATGATTATATTATTTTCATAATTTTTAATAACTAGAGATTTAAAGCGATTTTAAAAAAATTACAAGAGTTTTTAGTAATTTTAGTAAAATTCAAGAGATTTAACAAAATTTAAAGAATGCTAAAACATTTTCAAGTCATAAATTAATTCAAAATTTTTAAACTTTTTTGAATTTTTCCTTAAAAATTCATTAAAATAACTTGGAATCTATTTTAATACCCTCTTCAATTCCTTAAAATCACTTCTAATCTCTTAAAAATTCACTGAAATCTCTTTAAAAGCATTTACAATATCTTATTATTGTGCTGCAAAGGTGGTGTTTTAAATTTGTTAGGCGTATATTATTATCCCGCAAAAGGGGGTGTTTTTGAAATTGTTAGCAGTGTATTATTTTCCCGCAAAAGGAGGTGAATTTGAATTTGTTAGCCGTCTCTAAGATTTACCCGCAAAGGGGGTGTTTTTGAATTTGTTAGCCGTCTATAATATTTTCTTGCAAAGGGGGTGTTTTGAATTTGTTAAGCGTGTATTATTGACCCGGAAATTGGGGTGTTTTGAATTCGTTAATCGTGTATTTTTGTCCTGAAAAAGGTATGTTTTGAATTGATAGGATCTGCGAAAGCAGTAGTAGGATGGGTAATATTAATAAAGGGAGCAAATAAAATATTATCTCCATACATTATAGCCAGCCAAACATCCTGAAAGATTAGAAATCGCGATATGTGTTTACTCAACCCTCGTTATAATCAACTATATTGCTAATCAGATGACAGGGATACCCGAATCGTATATTATACCTCGGTAGGAAGAGGATATCAGTGCTACAGTGTAATGGTGCGTAGGCTCAGTAGTACATGTCAATGTATAGTCGGCCAGTGTGTATACTGTAGTAAAGGTCAACCTTGAGTCAGGCAAATATCCTTGAATTAAAAAAAATATTAATTGCTCGATACAATCTAAACTTTGAAGTAATAAATTAAGCATTTCATCACAAAAAGCACTATAAGCTCAAAATACTTGTATCTGGTTTTTCTATTTCATAACTTGATTTTTTCTCATTTTTTAATGCTGTGGAGTTGAAGTTGTTGGAAATAGAAATAGTATACTCTAGACATATATAATTTGATCAAACGTGTTTACCCTACATCGGAAGTTATAAGCGGAATTGATCGCATGTATGTTGGTAAAGTCATTAGCAGCGCGAGTTAACAGAGTTATGGTTACGGTGGCAACGGTGCTGTCTTCATTGAATTACAACTTAGACACATCCCAACGCTCGCTACATGGCTTTACGGCCGTCCGGATTAGCATGCAAATTCGCTGCATTGAATTTCATAGTTTCGACAGCTGTAACAACCGAATAGATTCGTTACGTCAACGCGTTGCAAATGCTGTCCCCTTGCAATCTCGAATCCTCCACTTCGCTACGGCCCAGCCCATCGTTGGATGCTACGATAAGCAAATTGTTTGGACTTTCCAACTACCAACGAAAGCACAACTTCAACCGGGAATTTGACTGTGTCAACGAGGTCGTTTTAAGTGACTCTGTTGTCCTGCATTTAAATCACTTCAAATTGAAATTGTCAATACTAGGCTTTTGTCAACATTTGCACATAACACTCTGCTTAAATTTATTGTCTTCTTTAACCTCGTTACTCTTTAGCTTCGTTAAAATATGGAAATACTGCTTTTCAAAATTCAGTGAATAGCTTGTCATGTTGTTCAGAATAAATATTGTTATGTATTTTACAGCGCTGGCTATAATCAAATTTCATGGAAACATAAAAGCAATGGTCTCTTTGTCCGGCGTGTCAGAAAAAAGTGGGAAAGGATGGAAAAAGGGAGTTGTAAAAGTGGGTTGAAAAAGGCAGAGAAAAAAGAGGTTTAGAAAATATAGTGTAATCAAAGTCTTCGTTGGATATACTGTAGAGTTTATAAGAATGTATTATATTTTTATGGATTATATTTGTATGGATTTTGACTATTTTCAAGTGATTTTTACGAATTTCTAAAGAGTTCTGGATTTTAACACTTTCATGCCACACTGGGGTGCAGCTTACCCCAGTTTCTTGCGCAATTTTAAATAAGTAAAACCACGAAATCGATATTTATGGCGACATCTGTCGTTCATTTTATTTCATTTTTTCTTTTCATTTAATTTCATTTTCGTTAAATGAATTTGTTTAAAATACAAGATTTCTATAATTTAATAATCTGCATATATAAATGATTAAAGTACTTACTGAACATTATACAAAAAAATTTTCAGCCAAAATTATTCAATAGTTTCTTCATAATAAAATTTTTTCACTGGGGTGCAATTTACCTGGATGTGGCAATATGTTTTATCAGAAAAGTGTGGCAGCTAAGAGTTAAAAATATTTCGTAGAATTTTAAAGTATTTCAGGATATTTCGCGGAATTATAACGTAATTTATGAAATTTCAAGAGAATTCTTAAAGCTAAGGTATTTCAAGGTATTCTAAATGTTTTGAAAATTTGAGGAATATTAAGAGGATTCTAAAAACTTTAAGAGATTCCAATGAATTTTAAGCAATTTCGAAGGTTTTCGTGAAATTTGAAGTAATTTCAAAAGGTTTTGTGGTGTTTTAAGGGATTTCAAAAGGTTTCAGAGAAAAGAAGTCAAGAGAGTTTAATAATTTTAATGGATTTTCTGTTTTTTTTTAAAAGACTTTATAGAATGTTTAGGATTTCATGTGGAATGTAACGAGATTTCTTATAATTTTAATGGATTTTTAACGGACTTAAAGAGACTTTAAATGTTATCATAGAATTTTAAGAATTTTAATAAGATTCTGTGAATTTTATGGTAATTTTATTGAGGGATTTCAAAAGAATTTTTACACTTATATGATTTTTAAAAGAATTTGTAGAATTTAAAAGGACTTCAAAGGTTGTGGTAAAATTTTAAGAGATTTGATGAGATTGTTTTAATTATTAAAAGATTTCATAGAGTTTTTAAGGATTTCAGGAAATTTCATATGATTTCTAAATATTTTAAGAGATTTAAAATTTTAAGAAATTTTAAGAGTTTTTTTAATGAATTTTTAAAGATTTTTACGAATTTTAACTTGTATTTCAAGAGATTTATAATTTTAATGGTTTTTGTGGATTTTTAAAGGATTTCAAGAGGTTTTTGGGAGTTTTAAGGAATCTTAACGAATTTTAAGCAATTCCGAAGTTTCTGAGCGTTTTAAGATAATTTATAAGGGATTTTAAATCTTCTGGGGTTTCGAGGAAGTTGTAGAGATTTCAAAGGGTTTTAGAAAATTTTAAAGGACTTTAAGGAATTTTAAATGTTAAGAAATTCTTAGAGGTTTTTATAAATTTTCGGAGATTCTTTCGACTTTTAACCTGAGTTTCAAAGGGTTTTAGGAAATTTTAAGGAATTCAAGAGAGATTTTAATAATTTAAAAAATATTTGTTGGAATTTTAAAGAATTTAGTGAAGTTTTGTGAGATTTCAAATAATTTTAAGGGATTTTATTAGTATTAGAAAATTTTATAGAATTTTAAGGATTTCATAAAATTTTATGAGATTTCTATTAATTTTAATATATTTTAAAGGACATCTAGGGACTTTAAATTTTATCGTATAATTTACAGAATTTCATGCATTTTCTAAGAATTTTAATAAGTTTTCACGAATTTAAAAATATTTCAAGAGAGTTTTATGAGTTTTAGAATATCCAATCCGATCAGGTTTGCAACAACAATGTATGCAAGATTTTCAAGACATTTCGTGACACAATTTTTTAAGAGAGCAGATTTAGTATCTTGATTTCTAATTGCGTAATGAATTGGATGCTAAATTGAATCAGGGATATTTTTTTTAATTCATCGTTAATACATACTTATTAAGAGTGAGAAAAATGTTATTCTCATTTCCTGTTTATGTAGCTGTCGATTGCACGGAAAACAAATAAGCGTTCACATTCCTTTTACCGGAAGCGGAATAGAATAGAGACTCGATTGCACTATTTTTCTTTACGGTTTGTTTCCATCGCATGCGCGATGCTAAACCCCAATGCTGGCGGCGTCTGAGCAATGTTCAGTTGCCGGGAAGCGTGCGGATGTTTTGCATCCTTTCTGAGTCAACGCATCATACCATATCAAGTTACAAAGAGATTTGGATCTCGTTAACAAATTATCGAATATCCACGTCTCGTTTGACGTGGAAGTGACTTTTAAAAACGAACCTTTTCTTTGTGCCTCTTGGTGAAATCGATCAATCTCATCCCTCAAATCCGTCGATTCGGTTTCGCGTATTTCACATATCGGGTTTCGTGATTAAACAATAAAGATGTGTATCGGATGACAATTATCTTTGAAAGAACGTTCTTTACTGAAAAATCCGTCGAAATGAGTGAAAGATGTGAAATAAGTGAAAAGTAAATGTAAATCAAGTCGAAAGTGAATTAAATGAATTGACATTTTGATTGAATAATCACTTGCAATTTTGAAGCCAGTTCCATACCCTTCAAAGAATGGGTTTTTTGTCCTTGAAATTTTTCAGCAATTGGAAATAAAAGTCGGATTGTGGATGTAGAAAAAAAGGTGGAAAAGGTGTCAAAATAAACAAGTGTTTAACTGTTAGGTAGTTTTCAGTGTTCTCAAGAAGGATTACTCATCAGTGAAAAACAATCCATATTTTTCAAGGTATATACATAATATTTTTCCTTTCGAATAGTAATATTAGGAAATCTTATTGGAAGATTGAAGGTTCTGATAAATTATTTTCTTTATTTTATTTTTATTTATTTAGGGGTTGATTTTGCGGGCGGCCTTAGGGGGTTAGGTGGATTAAATCTTTTTGGGCTTCTTTGGACATTAAGTGGTCCCATTTGGAAACATAAAATTTTAGGTCTCGAAGTTAGGAGAATTACAATGATATTTTTTGTACTTAAGGGTTGATTTTTAGGGTGAACTTAGGAGATTAGTTAGATGAAACTGTTTCGAATTTCTTTGGACATTAAATGGACCCATTTTAAACAATAAAATTTTATGTCTGGAAGTTAGGGGAATTGCTATGATGTTTTTTTGTTCATAGGGATTGATTTTGAGTGTGAAATTAGGGATTGGTTGGATTAAATTTTTTTGTGCTTCTTTGGACATTAAATGGATGCATGTTAAAGGATAACATTTAAGGTCTGGAAGTTTGGAGATTTTTAATCATTTTTTTGGTACTTAGGGGTTGATTTTGAGGGTGAATTTAAGGGGTTAGCTGGAGGAAACTTTTTTGAGCTTCTTTGGACATTAAATCGTCCCATTTTAAATGATAAAACTTTAGGTCTTGAATTTAGAGAAATTACAAAAAATTTTTATACTTAGGGGTTGATTTTAGGGGTGAACCTAGGGTGTTAAGTGGATGAAACAATTATGAGCTCCTTTGGACATTAAATGGAACTGTTTAAATGCATAAAATTATAGGCCTCGAAGTTAGGGAAATTGCTATGATTTTTTTTGTTCTTAGGGGTAGATTTGGAGGGTGAATCTAGGAATTTAGGTGGATAAAAGTGTTTTGAGCTTCTTTGAACATTAAATAGACCCATTTTAAACGAAAAAATTTTAGGTCTGGACGTTTAGAGATTTTTAATGATTTTTTTCTTGTACATAGGGGTTGATTTTGAGGGTGAAGTCACGTGGTTAGGTGAATGAAACTTTTTTGGGCTTCTTTGGACGATAAAATTTTAGGTCTGTAAGTTTGGAGATTTTTAATGTTTTTTTTTGTACACAGGGGTTGATTTTGAGGGTGATCCTAAAATTAGGAAATCTTATTGGAAAATTGAAATTTCTGATAAATTATTTAAGTTTAATGTTTTTCAATTGAAAAGATTTTAAACCGTGAAATCCAGTCGTGAATTAATTTCTATCTTAATTAAGACATAAAATTATTTCTATTTAATTTGCCTATTAGTTTTCGCTCCTCGTTGAATTTATATTACAATTTTGAAAATAAGTTATAATTTTATGCTCTGTTGGTTGACATTAAACTTGAAGTTTAATGTCATTCTCAGTAGCAAGCAGGCACCTAGCCAGGAAAGTTTTCAAAGGAATACTCTCCAGTCTATGTCTATACTAGTTAAGGTTTCTTTATCGTTATTAGAAGCACCTGGTCTTCTTTCCCAAAAAGAATTTGTTTACAATTTAAATTCAAGTTCTTCGCAATTTAATTAATTTCCTAATTTAATTAATTCCGTAATTTGATTAATTAAAGAGACATATAGATATATATGTTTGAAATGTTTTAGTTAAAATTTTTAATTAATATCAAATTTGGCTAAAAGTTACATAAACATTAGTAGCATTATTACTCGGCACTTTTCGAGAGATGAATAGTACGAAGGTTAATGAGATTCTGTAATTTATAATTAATTAGATGCATGAATGGGTTGAAACAAAGATGACCTTTTACCTTGCGCTAGCTGTAGAATTAAATTAATTTTTGCAGTTCATTACCGCGCTTGGATTTGCTAAATCGATAGTTGGTAAAGCATTTATGAAATATATATAATATACATGTTTTATTTATTTATTTATATTTTTCCCTCCCTAAATCGAAAGGATTGAGCAAAGACTCAAAACTATATTTACTTTTTTATTTTTGGACAAAGCTTTCCATATAGTAACATCTTATCTAAAAGTACTGGAATGGTACTGCACTTACATATAATTTCTTCGAATCTGGCTGAAAGGTATTCACATTTATTGAACCATTCAAATATTGCATAACTCTCGAGAGAGCGGTCGAGGAAACGCTTTTAACTTGGAGGTAAAGAAAATATTCTAAGGCTGCATTATATAAAATTCAAAGTAATAGTATTTTCTCTACATATTTCAATAGTCAGTGAATAATATTTTATTACAATAAGTTTTACTGAAAAAATCCTTAAATTATGGAATTAAATAACAAATATTTCGTCAAGAATTCTGAAATTTGAAAACGTGTGCATCTGTCCTGGAAAATGTGTGTAATCGTCTCATAAAATTTCCATACCCTCATAAAACTTTTCCACTTTTTTTCCTCGACAAAATATGGCTTGGAAGAATCGAGTAGAAAGATATAATACAATTTCAAGGCGAATTCCAGAAATTTATGCTGATCTGATGATTAATTATTCTGCCTAGCTTTCATAATTTAAAGTGAGCTATGGAGATAGGACTTAAAAGTTGCTTCAGTTGGCAGGTTGGTCAATATTATCGTGTCATCGGAATTACGAATGCAATCCAGTTCTTCGAGTCGTATATGACCGTATAAGGAAGTGTGGCGTTTTTATTGTTTTTAGCATCAGACGAGATCATCTATGGAGCGTGAGTCGTATTCCAATAAAAGTACAATACCCATATTTGATGTTCAGAACCTATCTCACGTCCTGATATCTACCACGATAATTCTCCTCATGATTAATCTCCTTCCATATGGTGATTATTGATCTATAAGACTTCTTCATATTATATACATCAGAAGTAGTCAATCCTAATTTATAAAACTTGACTTTAGGATACATTAGGTATTCTTATTTCGTTTGATTTAAAGATAATTAAATTACCCTCAAATCATCCCCAAAGTAAAAAAAATCATATCAGTTCCCCTAATATCGACACCTAAAATTTTATTCTTTTAAATAGTTCCATTCGATGTCCCAAGAAGCTTAAAACTGTTTCATTCATCTAACCCCTTAGGTTCACCCTCAAAATCAACCCCTAAGTAAAAAAAATCATTAAAAATCTGCAATCTTTAACCCCTTAACTTAGGGTGAATTTTAAAGACAAACTAGAGAGTTACGTGATTAAAACTGTTCTGAACTTCTTTGAATATTAAATGGACGCATTTTACATGTTAAAATTTTTTCCCTGGAAATTTGGAGATATTTAATGATTTTTTTGGACATAGGGGTTGATTTTGAGGGTCAAGTTAGGGGGTTAGGTGGATGAAACTTTTTTAGGCTACTTTACACATTAAGTGGTCCCATTTGGAACTATAAAAGTTTATGTCTTGATATTAGGGCATTAGGGGAATTACAATGATTTTTGTTGTACTTAGGGGTTGATTTTGGTGATGAAATTAGAGAGTTAGGTGGATTAAACATTTTGGGCTTCTTTGACCATTAAGTGGTCTCATTTGGAACGATAAAATTTTAGGTCTCGGAAGTTTGGAGGTTTTTAATGATTTTTTAAAATTAAGGGTTAATTTGAAGGGTTAATCTAGATTGTTAGGTGGATGAAAATGTTTTGTGTTTCTTTTGAGATTAAATAGACGCATTTTAAATTATAACATTTTAGGTCTGGAAGTTTGGAGATTTTTAATCATTTTTTTGTACATAGGGGTTGATTTGGAGGGTGAACCTAGGTGGTTCGATGAATAAAACATTTTTGGCTTCTTTGGACATTAAATGGTCCCATTTTAAATGATAAAACTTTAGGTCTTGAATTTAGAGAAATTACAAAAAATTTTTATACTTAGGGGTTGATTTTTAGGGTGAATCCATGGGATTAGTTAAATTAAACTGTTTTGTGTTTTTTTTACATCGAATGGAACCATTTAGCGACATCAGATTTAAGTTCTCGAAGTTAGGGGTTTTATGTTATTTTTGTTCTTAGGGGTTGATTTTAAGGGTGAACCTAGGGTTATAGGTGGATGAAACGATTATGAGTTTCTTTGGACTTTAAATGAAATTGTTTAAAAGCATAAAATTATAGGACTCGAAGTTAGGGAGATTGCTATGATTTTTTTATACTTAGGGGATGATTTGGGGGTGATCCTAGTTTGTTAGGGGGGTTAATCTGTTTTGTATGTCTTTTAACATTGAATGGAACCATTTAGCGCAATAAGATTTTAGGTCTCGTCCTTTTTACAGAAAAGAATTACTTTTCCTTGACGTAAACGTTGAAAACTTCGGTTTAATAAAAGAGGTGGAAAAGAGGGTAATAAAATAATATTTAAATGAAGGTAAAACAACTTTTTTTTCCAAACATTGAAGGTAAATTCTCGAGAACAGTTTTACTCGGCTGCTATTTGTAAAATCTGTCGATAGGTCGCGAAAGGAGCAGTAGCTCGTTCAATTTCTCATTTCTCTTGAAGATCGGTAAAGAACTCCTAGGAGACGATTAAACTGTCATGCGAGTACTTACTGGAAAATTTATTTTGCAAACTAAGTAAGAAGTTTAAATCTGATTTTAAAAAAATTCGACCAGCTTCTAAGAGGATCAAGTACTCAATTCATGAAATAGTATTTCGATTAAGGGCATTGGGCCCAAATGTTAAGCTTCAAATTAAATTCTTTATTTTAATCAACAAAAAATATTTAGTTTCGACACTTTTTGAATAAAATGAAGAATTTAAAATTTAAGTTCAAAATTGACTATTTTTATTTTACTTAAAAAATATTTGAATAAGATATTTTCTCGATCTGTACGCTCTCTAGTTAAAAATTGATTAATTCTACAGAGAGAAAAAGTTACCAATTTAATATTTGTTGAGTAAAATGAAGAAATCGAATTTCTTGATTAGAACGTGGCTCTAACACCCTTAATCATTATGTTTCTTTATTCCATAAAATCTAGTGATGCATAACGATACGAGACACTCAATTGTCTTGCTCATTTCAAACGTTTGAGAAGCATTCTCAGAAATTGAGAATTTCATTCTGTGTTTTGTTTTTATCGTCTCATCTGAAAATTGACAAATAAGGTTAGCATACTATGCATGGAAGTTTGTTTTAAGTTAACACATGAAGTTAGTCGAAATCCATGACCTTTTTAGAATAGGTTTATTGCTATAGTGATGACGCTTTTAATTTCAAATGTCAGTGAGCTGGTGTACACCGTCGAGTGTAAGTATAGTTATGTTTGTTTTTCACATTCAAAAAACAGTTGATATATGTACCAAATACGATATATTCGAGCTTCCGAGAAACTCACTGATATGAGACGAGATGAGATGAGATTTAAAAAAAAATACGAGATCTTTTCTTGGTATTGCTCATTTCTCAATTTTCTCGCTCAAATGCATCAGTAATAAAATATCATTTAATAAGTATATGAAATTTATTTATTCCATGCAGGTATGAGAATATTCAGGAAGAATTTTATTCTCTGACTTGAAATTTTGAACAGAAAGCGACTCTCTTCTATCTTGAATTTCACGTTCAGGTTTGTGGATGTGGGAAAACCAATAAAAGGGTTCGGTATCAGAGGAACTCGCTGAGAAAGAAACTGGATGATCGAGCGCTTAAATATGTAATACCCACTCTCTCGCATCCCCCAAATCCTACATTTCGTGGGAATGTAGCAGTACAGCAATACATTTTTCCGAATTTTACTATTCCACGTTGATCCTGCTTTTATTCCATGAGAAAAGAATAGCCATAGTTACATTTGTTTTTAATTCTACTAATAGTTTTATTTGAACGCCGGCGCTTATGTTTCATTAAGTTAACATGCTAGATTTATTAGGATTATTAAAATTATTATTTATTATTATTATTATTATTACTATTATTAAATAATTAACTAATTTGTTTATTTATTTATTTATTATACTTCCGCTGCAAGAAATCTGTATCTAAAATTCCGCCTTTCAGTAAAAATAAAATATCTGACAATCAATTTGTCGTAGGTCAATCAATATTTTCCGAACTCACTTGAATTGTGATTTATAGCAAGAAAGCGTCTAGATCATTATTTATATACCAATCAATATTTCATTCTCGATTCCGACCTACCGAAATAGTCGAAAGACACACATACGGTATGTAGGATCGTAAAAATGCAAAACCCCGTGTGTAAATAAAACTTCTCGATTGGTGCGAAGCTCATGAAAGTTTCAAAAGAGTGGGTTAAAATGAGGAAAAAGGGAAGAGTGGTAGGGGAGAAAAGCTGCGTGCAGACTATGCTCTCGTTTCTTTAGTTCCGGCGGAAAAGCGTGTTTCCACGGCGAGCTACGTGTCTCTGAGGCTTTTTCTAGATTTGTATTTTTCATCTTTTCTTTCTGTTGTACATTTCCTGAATTGTTACGCTGATAACGAATCGAAATTAAAAAATGGCCTTTTTGGAGAGAGGAATCGTACAGATTCACGATTCTTAAAGAAGGGCGAGCCTGGCAACTGGCAGGGGTTTGTTTCTTTATTTTTTCAAGAGTGGAGGATAAAAATTTAACTGCCTCAGTCGTACGCATCGCTTGGTTGCCTCACCTGAGACCCGAGGGCACGGCGCAAGCAGCCCTTAGCCTACTTCCGGTAACGATCTTGTTAAACAAAGGCGATTTGTTGGAAGAAATGGAAAATGTAAAATTGCTTTTCAGTATACTTTTCAAAGGAGAAAGGAATTAAACTGTATAAACATTACATTTAAATTAATATTTAATGATGATAATAGTAATAGTAATAGTAATAATAATAATAATAATAATAATAATAATAATAATAACAACATAGAAACACCAAAGAAAAAAGTGTTTTTAAAAAAAGGTCGTAATCAAAGTCATTTGAAGGTCAAATTGATAAACAAATTTTTTAGTAGAAATGACTACTATTCCTCATGTTTTTGAGGTTGCTGAATCTGAATCCATTGTCCGATTAACCTAGTCACGTTTTAATCAAGGTCAATTGAAGGACAAATCGACAAACAAATCTTTTTAGTAGAAATGACTATAATTCTTCATGTTTTTGGGGTCGCTGAATCCGAAGTTCGTTATCAAAAAAAAGAAGAGTGACACTTTTATTTTCATTATTCCAAAACAATAGATACATCTTCCAAAATCGTTATCTCTATTACAGACATCTCATACACGATGATCATAGACCTATCTCACAATCAAAAAGTTCATAGTTCTATGCGATAAAATTTCAAACAAGAATATTTGACTCTTTTTTAATCAGGTTATTTCTTTTTTTAAGCTTTTTTGTATTGTCGCTACAAGGAAGATGAGCCAAATAGCTAACCATGACCCGATAGCGTCATATGGACCACAAATTCATAAAAAAAAACAAAAAGAGCCCCAAAAACGTGAAAAATAGTTGTCATTTCTGTTAAAAAGATTTGTTTGTCAATTTGACCTTCAATTGACCTTGATTAAGACGTGATAAGGTTAGTCGGATAATGGATTCGGAATCAGTGACCCCAAAAACATGAGTCGATTTGACCTTCAATTGACCTTGATTACGACGTGTTGGGATTAATCAGATACCGGATTCGGGTTCAGCATGTCGAAAAACATTAGGATATATATCACCTGTTTAAAACATACACTTTTTTTTCTTTTGTGTGCCTGCGAAATTAATAAGTTTAAATCTAAGGATAACGTGTAAAGGTAAACGTGAATGTGGATTGAGATGGAGATAGAAAGAAATAAACGGGGATAGGCGACAGATAGAAAAGAATAAGAAATCTTTATCCCTTTCTTTCTTAGAGATAGAAGGTCATTTGAAGGTCATTTGAAGGTCAAATTGACAAACAAATCTTTTTAATAGAAATGACTACTATTCCTTAAGTTTTTGGGGTCGCTGAATCCAAATCCATTGACCGATTAACTCTAACACGTCGTAATCAAGGTCAATTGAAGGAAGATAGTTATAAAGTAGTCATAATAAAGTTATAAAGTTCTAAATTCAATAATGAGAAGAATGTCATAGTGTACTTTTATTACATTCTCATTTTTCCAATATTTTAAAACGATTTATGCCTAGCTTTAGTTGGTTTAGTTGTCTAGAATAATGATTTTGCATTAAATTCGCGAATTTTCCGGAAATGTCTCGAACCTGGAATACGGAAGACTTACGTGTTACCATTGCTTTGCGTCGTTTCTCCGTGATTTAGGAGTTTAAAGCTTGCCAGGAGGCTATAGTAAAAGGCCCTTCACATTCTGCGGTTGAAATAGTTGTAACAGTAAACGGCTTTGAAGTCTACGTCGTATTCTCAGCCACTGTAATCCCTCGCATAAACGGCTTCTTGGTCACATCAGTTTCGAACAGACATCAAAAAACTATATTGTTAAAAAAAAAGAAACTGAAAAAATCTAAAACTATTTTGTTCAATCATAGAATTTTATTAAATCTACAATTCAATTTGAAAAATTGTTTAATTGAAAGTAAATTAAAATTAGTCTTAAGGCCTGGAGAATTTCTTCCTTATTTTTAAACGCAAGCCGTGTTAAAATTCCGGATAAATTTTTACTATCAATACTTTTTTTGTTTGAATCGAGTCTTATAGGTGTTGGCTAATTTGAGTAAAACTTCTTACAACATTAAACTCTTAACTCTTCATCTTCTTTCTTTACTTTTCTATCTTTTGAACTTTTTCCTTCCTTTCCGGCCTTTGTATCTCTTTGACATCCTTGTTAGCGTCAATCTCTGAAGATAAAGGCTTCAAACTTTACAGTTTCTGGAATTGGCTTTACTTCTTGAAAGAATATTATTAAGAAATTAGGCCCAATTACTATATACGGCTTTTTGCAGTCTATAATGATTTATAATGATCTCGAGTATATATATATATAATACAAATTTTGGTATCATATTACATAAGCTGGGACGCAAACTAAAATGTCCGAGTATATCTTAAAATTTTGAAGGCGTGTTGTAAGTAATAAATAGCTTAAAGTGAATATTCTTTTAACGATATAATGCTTTAAGAATAGAGAGAAAAGATTTTCTTGGTGCAGGGAGCTTTGCAACGGCAGTAAAGTCAGTGCTCGTGAAATATCGGCGATCAAACTGTTATTCGATAAGTTACTGTTGCGCCATAAAGAATCAATTTGTGTGCTATAAAGAATAAAGTGACCCTGTCTAACGCTCGCATCAAGAGCTGCTAGGTCATCTGGTCGTGGTCTCTCCACGACACATGGACCATTTTTCTCATTTTGCCTGACAAAGAGATTTTACGACTAGAGCTCACCAGTGACCCACTTTCTGAGTTTCTCCTTCCACGAAACTGCATTCCAGATGATCGATTAAAGACTTAGTTTAATCCTTATATACCTAACTGTAAAGGAAGTAAAAAAAAAGATAGCCTTCCCTGTTTGAAGTAAAAAGATAGAAAAGGAAAGAGATTTTCTATCCCTGTCAAGTGTACACGCTGCATCCATCAAACGCTATCGTTTTATATCTTTGCATATAGGTTCGAGATATTTCTGGAAAATTCGCGGATTTAATGCAAAATCCTTATTCTAGAGAACTAAAACAACTAAAGCTAGGCATAAATCGTTTTAAAATATTGGAAAAATGGGAATGTAATAAAAGTACACTGTGACATTCTTCTCATTATTGAATTTAGAACTTTATAACTTTATTATGACCACTTTATAACTATCTTCCTTCAATTGACCTTGATTAACATGTGGTGTGGTTAATCGGACAATAGATTTGGATTCAGCGACCTAAAAAACATAAAGAATAGTTGTCATTTCTGTTAGAAAGATTTGTTTGTCAATTTGACCTTCAAATGACTTTGATTACGACGTGGTGGGGTTAATCGGATAATGAATTTGGATTCACCGACCCCAAAAACATGAAGAATAGTAGTAATTTCTGCTAAAAAGATTTTTTTGTCGATTTGACCTTCAAATGACCTTGATTAAGACGTGGTGGGGTTAATCAAACACCAGATTTGGATTGAGTGACACCAAAAACCTGAGGAATAGTAATTATTTCTGCTGAAAAGAATTTTTTGTCGATTTGACCTTTAATTGACCTTGATTAACATGTGATGTGGTTAATCGGACAATGGATTTGGATTCAGCGACCCCAAAAACATGAGGAATTCAACTAAAAAGATTTTTTTATCGATTTGATCTTCAAATGACTTTGTGGGGGAGGGGGGGTTAAATAGAAAGATAAAGATTGAAATGGATAGATTTGATAATATAGGTGAAGAAAGATAGAGAAGGATTGAAAAGGATAGACTTGGATTCAAATGATTAGACAAAAGATAAACATAGATAAGAATTTTGGAATTCAAAAAGGTAATCATGGCAGTAGATTGAAATAGGAGTAGAACAATATTGACATGGATAGTCGAAGAATAAGGAAAGATTGGCGTAGATAAGTGGAGGATAGGAAATTATTTGCAAAGATAGACGAAAGATATAGAAAGATAAAAATATTGAGATTCAGATTGGTATGGAATCGATTGGTATGGATGGATAAATTTGGATTACTTTTTCCTTTATAATTCAATCCTGAAGATTGAAAAAGATTCAAATAGATAGACTTTCTATTCATTTCCATCAGGGTTATTTTGGTTTATTAAACTACCAATGTTTTAATTTATTTAGCTGTAAATTACTTTTTTAAATTTCATTCATATTTTTCATTCTTGGAAAGGGAGAGAAAAAATGTTGGTAAACGCGGTTGGTAAAAGAACTTTAGGACGGGAAAGTGTATGGGAAGGGGGATTTAGGAAACACAGGACCTTCAAAAAAAGTGATGGTAAATCTCATTTTAAAACGCCTCTACGTAAGAAAGGAGGACGGTAAAAGGTAAAATATTGGGTGTGGCGAGTGTTGACGCGTGAAAAGTTGAAAGTTCCCCACAAGTAGACGCGTGAAAGTACATATACATATTTTCCGGCACATTAGGCGACCAAGTTTTATAAGGCTTCTCTTCTTTTCGCCACAGGCACTTGAGGACCTCCGAACCTAAGGTAACATAACTTGAGATCCTTTGTTTTTTATCGAGTTACTAAGGAAAAACTTTTTCGTCAGGGAAACCACGAAGCGGAACGAAAAGGGGGAGGGGGATGTAATTACTTAGAAAGACGAGGTTGGAAAAGTAAGGGAAAGGGTTGGCAAGAGAGTTTGGATGCTGGATAGACTATCCAGGCAAAAGACAAGGTTGACAACTAGAGAAAGATGCAGAGGGAGAGAGACAAAAATTTTTCTTTATTTCGGACTCATATTTTTCTGAATTTCCCATGTATGAATCTCGCACAGAAGAGGAAACAGGAAACCACACTATCGGATAAGAGATTCAAAAGATTACTAACGGTTTCTTGCATTTAATAGTGTTAGCCACAGAGAAGTGTTTTTATACCATTTTTCTTTTCTCGTTAGAATTTATTCTCCTCGGAGTGAATTTAGTAACTTTTGGAAATAATTGTAGAAATTGGATGAAAGCTGGTATTAAACAAGTACATAGTTAATTTTCCTAAATGGTTAAATAGTTTATTAGACTTTTTTCCTGGAAGAGATTTTATTTAAGATAGACAGTGAATTTCAATCTCAACCTTAACTACTTGTGTATTTATGCAATCTTACCCTCTTCTTTAAACAGAGAAAAACCATGGAATCATGGAAAAGCGTAAAGCGTTTATTTCTCTAACCAGGGAGTAATACAAGGCTGTGTTTACTCACGAGGGTGGTTCAGGGAGTTTCCGCCGATATTTGATTTAAACACATTTTGAGAAGAAAATAAATGTTCAATCTCCATCCCTTAAGATTTTTACGTCCTCACCAAACTCTCTCCTCCCACACTTTATACTCTCGATTCTTCTTTTTTCTCCTACACCTTTCTTTATTCTTTTCAACCTTTAATTTTTATCCTTTTATACCTCTCCTCTATCCTTTTACCGATTTTTCTTTTAATTTCAACTCTCTTCCTCTCTTCCTCTCTTTCTTTTTTTAATAGAACACAATCACGTCCAGTTCGCATTCTCCAGAAAATGCGCTGGAACTCGTGGAGCGGCATAACCTTGGAAATTGAAGGTAAATTAATGATCGAGTCGAGCTGCTCGTAGTAATTACCGATCCCGCGGGTACGGAATTTAGCTAGACTTCTCTGTAATTCCTCTAACATCCCTTCGGAAACTTGGTGGATGCGGGATGGACCGCTTTTGCTGGGGAAAGAGGACTTGGCGACGAAGGTGATGGCGCCGCACTTTAAGGGAAACATGGGAACAAGTTCCACTTCTAAGACCCCGTGTAGATGAGTTATTGGCGTTACGTTAAACGTCACATGCAACTACTGCTTCAGAGAAAACTTGTATCTAACTATATAATCTATCTACTCACTCAAAACGAATCGACCCTAGGCAATATCAACTATCAACTACTACATACTTACTTTCTTCCACTGTTTCTACCCTCCAATCCTTGAAACTATTTCTTTACTACAAAATTATTGCAGATATTAAATTCGCTCCTATCTCTTTCAATCCCCACTTTTCTATCTCTTTATATCTTTTGTCAATCCCTGTCTATCTCTTTCTATCTTCTTGTCAATCACAGCTTCCTCCTATATATTAGCTCCCACCTCCAGCCTTCTCCCACTATCAAATATACCGACATCTTTCCACCATGAACCAGTCTCTCCTCCTTTTCGTGAATTCGATTCCATTCTATACCGATAATTCTTCTAGTTTCCTCCACATGCTTTAACCACTCCTAATCATGAAATACATCTGTAACCTTTCACCACTGATCTCTTCCACAAAACCAATACTTTCCCTCCCCAATTTCCATCTCACCGTCATTAGGTTCGGTATGAATTCTTCTACACCAAATTTTTCTCTATCCTCACCCCCCCCCCCCCCCCCCTCGGACGTCAACATCTTCCTCTTACCAACATTCCTCTCTGCTGGAAGTAAAGAGATAGGAACCCTATTCCTTTCTTTCTTAGAAATAGAAGGAAATAGAAAGGGATAAAGATTCCTTATTCTTTTCTATCTCTCGCCTATCCCATTCTATCTCTTTCTATCTCAATATCAAACCACATTCAGTTATATTAATGTCTATCCTTTTCTATCTCTTGTCTATCTCCGTCTATATCTTTCTATCTTCATCTCAATCCACATCAACGTCTATCTTTTTCAATCCCCACCTATCTCTTTCAATTTCCACTTCTATATTTCTTTCTATCTTTTGTTCATCCGCGACTATCTCTTTCTATCTCTGTATATACTTATTCCTTTTAATCTCCAGTTTTTTATCCCTGTCTATCTCCATTTCAATTCACCTGCACGCCTATAGCTTTCAATCCGCATTTCTCTATTACTATATATCTCCGTCTATCTCTTTTGGCCTCTTTGCCAATAGTCGTTCTCTCCTATCTCTTTCAATCCCCGCGTTTCTTCCTATCTATTACCTTTTCTCGTCTATAATTATCGCCTTGTCAATCAAAATTATTCATTCCTTTCAATCCTCGCTTCTATCTCACGCCTATATTCGTCTATCTATTTATATTTCTTTGTTAATCTCAATTGTTTCCTCTCTTTCAATCCCCACTTCTCTGATCCTTCCTATTTCTCGTTTATTCTCGTTTATACTTTTCTATACCCTTGTCAATTCCAATTCGCTTCTATCTCTTACAGTTCCCACTTCTATATTCCTTTCTATCTCTAATCTAATCCGTTCTATCTCTATATCCTCTTTTCCATGTGAGCACCTGAAGCTCCAAGTGTTCGAAGCATGAATTTTCTCATGTGCTCAGTATTGATGATTTCTCTCCGCGTAAGTTATTGATTATACTGACAAAGAGATTGACATTGAAAGAGATAGACTTGTATAGATGAGAGATAGACTAAGATAGAAATGTGGAGATTAAAAGAGATAGGTTATTGATTATAACGACTGCCAAAGATATTTAAAAAGGCAGAGGTGATTAGACGAAAGATAAATGAGGAAATTGATGATATGGATTATAGATATTAACAAAGAGATTGAAAAATATAGAGTTGGATAAACAAGGGAGATAGACTTAGGGATAGAAAGGAATAAGATTTGTATGTGTACAAATAGACTTACAGATAGAAAAAGATATATGTTAACAAAAATAGAGATAGACTGAGAGACAGAAAGAGATAGATATTACCAGACACAGGGATAGGCTGAGAGATAGGAAGAGATAGACATCACCAGACATCTAGCAAGGCTCTTAATTCGTTTAACCATCTACCACTGTTTTTACTTATATCTCTCAACGCCTTGCATTAGCTGCCTCTGAAGAGCGAAAGATTAATTAAAATCATTTGAATTGAACTTGGCGAGGTAGACTCTAAACTTGTGTCACTTTTTTGATTTAGTTTGAGTAGTGGGCTCTTGATTTAGCAACTAAGAGAAAGTAGTAGGAGTTTGTTAATCTCCATAGTGAGTACATCTCAAAACAAAGGCCAAAATGCGTTTTCTCAGTGGAGGATATAGAACCTCTTCACTCTTCACTCTTTAAGTGTCAGTGTCTGTACCGAGAAGTTGGTATTCGAGTCACGGTGTAAAAGCTCGTTCACGCTCAGCCTGATTTGTTATCGTAACACCCGCAATGGTATTTGCCTAACAAATCCTTAGCCACGTCAACTTGCGTCGGATGGCTAGACTCTCAGCGCCTTCAAGCGCAAAATTCAAACTCCTTAGAAAAACAGTGCGTTTTCTTCGACTTGGGAGTCGGTCGGATCAACGAGCTGGATAGAGACTAACTACCAACCGTAATCTTATACCAACAAATTTACCAAACTAACTGACCGACCACAGTAATTGCAAACCTGATATACCGGCAAACTGTGCTGCCGGCAACAGACTGCCCTTTAAATTGTTCCGGCAAGCAACCTATATTTCATCCAGCGATAAATCAGCTAAGATTCTGGAAATTTACGCGCGACCTGAATTCTCTGAGGCTATCATTCCAAGGAGGAAACACAGAAAGGGATTTTACAAGTTACAAGTTACCAGTTACAAGTTACAAGTGTTTCTCAAAGCGGAGTAGGTCGAAGCGATTATATGCAGGTAGACAATTGTAACTTAAGAAAGCTCTTCAGTGAATATAGATAATCTGAAGCTTTTAAGGATAGCTTTAGACTACATTTCACTTTACCATTTCCCTTTACCATTTCCCTTCACCATTCCCTTTACCATTTCCCTTTATTATTCCCTTTGCTATTCTCTTTGCCATTTCTCTTTAATATTCCCCTTTACCACTTCCCTTCACCATTCCTCTTTACCATTCCCTTTTACCATTTCAATTTCATTTTTGCAATTCCCTTTACCATTCCTTTTGCCATTCCCATTACCATTTCCCTTTACCATCCCCCTTTGCCATTTCCCTTCACCATTCCCCTTTATCATTACCTTTGCAATTCCCTTTACAACTCCCCTTCACCATTCCCTTTGCCACTTTCCTTTACCATTGCTCTTTGCTATTTCTCTTTACCACTCCCTTTTGCCATTTCCCTTCACCATTCCCCTTTATCATTTCCCTTTACCATTTCAATTTACCATTCCCTTTGCCATTTCTTTTTAACATTCCCTTTAGCATTCCGCATTTTAATTTTTCTTTACTATCTGTTTATCATTTCCTTTTCCATTTCTCTTTACCATTCCCTTTGCCATTCTCTTTGCCATTCCTTTTGTCACTTCCCCTTACCATCCTCTTTGCCATTCCTTTTGTCACTTCTCTTTACCATCCTCTTTGCCATTTCTTTTTAACATTCCCTTTAGCATTCTTTTTACCGTTTCTCTTTACCATTCCCCTTTGCTGTTCTCTTTACCCCTTCCCTTTACCATTTCGCTTGCCATTCCCATTTTCCTTTCTCTTTTTCAATTTTCTTTATCATTCCCTTTAGCAACTTGTTTAACATTTCCCTTCACCACTCCCTTTGCCATTCCTTTTGTAATTTTCCTTTAATAAAGAGAATGGTAAATTGAAATGATAAAGCGAAATGGTAAAGGGAATGGTAAAGTGAAATGGTAAAGGGGAGTGGTAAAGGGTAATAGCAAAGAGGAATGGTGAAGGGAAATGGAAAAGCGGAATGGTAAAGAGAAGTTGTAAAGGGAATGGTAAAGGGAATGATAAATTGAAATGGTGAAGGGAAATGGAAAGGCGGAATGGTAAAGAGAAGTTGTAAAGGGAATGGCAAAGGAATGATAAATTGAAATGGTAAAGGGAAATGGAAAAGGGGAATGGTAAAGCGAAATGGTACAGGGGAATGGTAAAGAAAAATAGCAAAGGGGAATTGTGTAGGGAAGTGGCAAAGAGGAATGTTAAAGTGAAATGGCAAACCGGTTTTCGAAGCTTTATCCAAAAATTATTTCTCTGGACACACTGAATTTATTCTTTCTCCTGGAAGTGAGAAGTTGCCATAATAATAAGTGGCAGCTAACCGGATATGTGGACTTAGTGTAGGGTGGTGGCTACGAAAAAAGAAGAAGAAGAGAATGGAAAAGAGGAGGAAGAAGAAGGAGAAGAAGAAAAAGAAGAGGTGTAGACGCAGTCGACGCACGTATTCCATCAACAGCACAAGAGCGGAAGTCGGTACGTTAGGGAGTTGGCCGAAAGGGGAGTTGGCAGGACGATACCTCGGAGTAGCGTGCCAGCAGGAAGATAAATGTACTTCGAATCACGCGCCCTCCTACGAATCGCACTGGGAGGACCCTGTCATTATGTTCCCTTTTATCGGCCACATACTCGATTCGATTTAGATCGGCATCGCTGTGCCAGATTTAAGACTAGGTCCCTCCTCCATACTGACTTTATCCTACGGAAAGTGGCTACATCCGGCAAGTCTTTATCCGTTGTTCTCATAAAGATAATCTTTATATTTTTCAAAAGATATTTATGACTACAAAACACCATCAGAATTTCCCGAAAAAAGGAAGCTACACTACTCGTAAAACCGGACATGAAGCTAAACGCCAAATAACTGAGGCTAAACCCTATAAACCTAATATAACCCAGTATTTAAATTGAACTTCATTTATGCTTGATTCAATTTTATACATATTATTTGAATTTAAAATTAATTTAGTGTCAATGTTTATCGGAGAACGCGAAAGCTGCTAGATACCCTCTATTTAAAAAGAATAAATTCTTAATTCCCTGAAAGTTCCGTAAGTTAAATCTGCTGCTCGCACTCGGAGAGTAGTTTTAAATTAGTTTTGTCCTCATCCTAGTGTAAAAAATTAATCTGGGGAACTCCATCACGTCGAACATAAGATTTCGCATTCACCTTTAGGTATCGACACGAACAAATAAAGCGCCGGCTCGACCTACTCTCAACAGTATCAGGGAGTGGCAGCATCCAATCGACCTTTGACTGTAATCGATCACGATGAAACTCACCAATACACGTATAATTTTCAGCTGTGAATCCTTGTGTAAAAGATTCAGTTCACAAAGTGCTTTTCTCCAATAAAGGAGATTAAAAAAAACAACTAGGTCGAAATACTAAGCTGCTTCATTTCAGTACCTATTTTTATTTTTTGCGTAACAGTTCAATACCAGAATTGAATCCCTTTAAATTCCTCCACTCTCCGCCCCCTCATATCAATTGACCTCGCAATATCCCTTTTCATCCTCACATCCCATCCCTTTTTTCGCTCTCTTTTAATACCCTCCTCTCTCCCCTCTTGATCAAAATACTATTAGTTTCCGTATTTATTCTACTATCCTCCTTAGCATACATTGACCTGGAACTACAAGCTTTTCCTAGCTCGACGATGTGGTAGGGGATAGAGGGAATGATTTGCGAGAGAGGAAAGCAGGATGTGGAGGAGTTGGCAGCAAAGGCGAGAATTTTTATAATATAGAGAGACATATTCATTGAAGTTATACTAAATAGTAATTCGAGGTATTATGTGCGCTACTGGTACTGCGATTAGGTTACTATGGTGGTCTTCTAAGAAGAACCAAGTATTGATACTACCCCGAGGACTTGAAACTTGTGCGAGGACGCAGAATAATTAATGCGATGGTTTCTATTGGGAACTAGCAGGAAATAGTGGCCTGGAGGCGAAGTTTATATGGGGATGTTTCCTGAGAACGAGGGATGGCACTATCGAGCAATCTGTATTTCTCTAACTCTCAGGTGCACATTTCCGATACAAATCACCAAACTCTAAATACATAATGCTCCAATTTTTCTTTCTTTCACATCTTTTTTAAGATGAATAGTTTAGTTATAAACTGAGTAGTATAACATCCAGATTTGAAAATAAGGGCAAAATTTAAGAGACCCCTTTAATGATGCTTCTAGTGCGAAAGGAAATTCAATGATGAAAATTAATTTAATTTTGCTCTGACACTTTATGTGCCTGCGGGACCTGAAGTAGATCAAAGCTGAATTTGCTCTCAATTAAATTTAATTGATTTAAGTTCTCTAATTAATATGACACAGGGGCATTAAAAGCTTGATTAAAATGGATAATTACAGTCGAAATAACTGTAACTTATAAGTAAGTAATAACTTACTTCACAAGTAAGAGAATCCATCGGCTTCATTTGTCACTGTGAATCATCAATCATGAATAGTAATTTTATCGGAACAAATGTTGATCAGAAGCTTTGATATTTCAAGGAGGTCTGTGAATTTTAGATTCTCTTGCGTAGAATGTATCGTACACGCAACAGGACAGTGAATTCGGGTTTGGACTATCCAGCATAAAGTAACAAGGAACTTTTCATTTTGAATCTTCCCAATTATCCAATACGACCATAAAACACGAAACTGTGAAGGAGAGTGAGCTCTTACTTTATGAGGCAATGTTACAAGGTTTACAGCCATCCTATAGGCAATATGCCTTTTCGCGTATTCACGATTTAGTACCGACGCGCGAATCTCTATCTACACTTTAACGTTGACATCACGAGTAGGTAGGTAGTCACTAACCCACACGTATTTCTCTTGGACACTGACATTAAATCAAATTATAGGCGATGCGGTTTCCCACACACATCCCGCTGTGAGAGCCATGCATTCGTTGAACTGTTTCGCTCTTCCTAATATCCTTTATCTGATTAGCCTTGACGTTTTCCTCTATTTCAACTGGAATTGCTGAAATGTAATCAACGACATAGCTGAATACATGCTAGTAGTTTGAAAAGCTGCACTTGCAATATTGTAGCTCTCTATTTTGCTATTGGTGCATCTTCTGGTAACAAACACAAACAAAACTGAATGCATATTACCCTGCTGGAAGTAAAGAGATAGAAATCCTATCCCTTCCTATCTCCTTCTATCTCTCGCCTATCCCGTCTATCTCTTTCTAACTCCATCTCAGTCCACATCCTCACTTATCTCTTTGAATCTCCTCTTTTCGATCCTTTCCTATCTATTGCCTATCCTCGTTTATCTCTATCTATCTCCTTTTCAATCAAATATTGATTTATTTCTTTAAATCCGTACTTCTATATCTCTCCTCTATTCCTTCCTATCTTTCGCTTATTCTTGTCAATCTGAACTCGCTTCAATCTCTTTCTAACTTCTTGTTCCTCAAAATCGCTCTTATCTGCTTCGCTATCTTCCCTACTTCTCTATTCCTTTCTATTATCTGCCTATTCATGCCTATCCCATTCTAACATATTTCTTTATCAAACTCAATTTATTCCTATCTCTTTCAATCCCACCTGCTCTATCTCTTTCTATCTTTTGTCCATCGTCATCCATCTCTTTCTATCTTCTCGTCAACTTCTGTTCTCTCCTATCTCTTTCAATTTTTACTACTCTATCCCCTTCTATCTCTATTTCAATCCACATACACAGTTATCTCTTTCTGTCCGCATTTCTCAATCTGTATCTCTTCCCTATTCCATTCTACCTCTTTCTATCTCCTTGTTAATTAAAATCGCTCTTATCTCTTTTGATCCTCACTTCTCTATTCCATCCTATATCTCGACTATTCTTAACTATCCTTGACAATCTCAACTCGCTTCAATCTCTTTCAAACTACATGTCTATCCCTCTCTATCTCCATCTCAATCCACATCCATCCTTATCTCTTTGAATCGCTTATTTTTTATCCCTTCATATCTCTTGTCTAATTCCGTCTATCTCTTTCTACCTCCTTATCAATTAGCGTCCTCTCCTATCTCTTTCAATTCATACTTTTCTATCCCATTCTATCTCTATTTCAATCCACGCCTATCTCTTTCAATCCGTCTTTCTCAATTTCCATCTATCTCTCGCCTATTCTTGCCTATCCCTTTCTATTTCCTTATATCACTTAATTAGTTTCTATCTCTTTCAATCCCAACGTCTCTATTCCTTTCTATCTCATACATATTCTTGTCTATACCTTTCTACCATCTTGTCAATAAAAATTCTCTCCTATCTATTTTAATACCCACTTTTCTATCTTTTTAAATCTCTTCATCATCTTCATCTATCGCTTTTTATCTTATTGTCAATCGGCATTTATGGCTACGTGTTTCAATCCATGATTTCTGTCCCAGCCTGTTTATAAACCTATCTATTTTAATATCTTCTCTGTTTAAACTTAACACTTTTCTATTAAAATTCATCCTACAATTAATAAATAAAATACATCTATAAATGATAGAGAAGAACGGATTAAAAGATAAAGAAGTGGAACCATATTGCTGCAAGGGAACATGTATTGGATAGAAGTAGCTGAAAAAGAATAAGATAAGATAGAGGAAAGATGGGACTGATATAGACAGGTCAGTCATTATATTGACAAATAGATTGCAAGAGATAAACATGTATAGATCAGAGATAGAAATCCTATCCTTTTTATCCCTTTCTATCTCTTGTCTATCTCCGCCTATCTTTTTCTATCTCCATCTCAATCTCAATCTACATCAACACCTACCTCTTTCAATCCTTACTTCTCTATTGCTTCCTATTTCTCGTCTATTCTTGTCTATCCCTTTTTATTTTTATTGCTTTTAATCTTATGCCTATTCTCTTCTATTGCTGTCTATCATCTTGACAATAAAAATTCCCTCCTATCTTTTTTAATGCTCACTTTTCCATCCATTTCAATCTCTTCCTCATCCTCATCTATCGATTTCTATCTTCTTGTTAATCAATATTGATAGCTTTGTGTTTCAATCAGTGATTATAATAACAAAGAGATTGAAAAAGATAGACATGCATAGATGAGAGATAAGCTGGGATAGAAATAAGGAGATTAAAAGAGATAGGTTAGTACAGGAAATACATAAAAGTTGTCTTAGATAGGAAGAGATAGATACTTGGAAGAGATAAAAGTTCTATCTCTTTCTATCTCTTTACATATAGCAGGATAATGTTTTGAAAAAGAGTAGCTGCAACTACTAGTTGTAGTAGACTCGTTTAGAACCCCTTATCTCATCCGTTTGTCAGCCCCCTTTACTTCACCTTAAAACTGACTGGAGCATATTAGAGTTTTATTCAAAAGGAAAGCGAAAATAACAAAAAGCGAAAAGGTACATAATTACGACACGCTGATATTCACTCCCGTTTAGATTTACATAGTTTCCATCATTTATTTTGGACTAAGCTGAAGTTGCTTTTATTTAGCAGTGTTGGTGGAAGTCGTTTTGAAGCAAGGAACTCGTCAAAGGGAATGGTCCGTTTTCAACAAGTGAAATAAATCACGATTTGCGCCTCACGGTATACGCCATCAGGCTCTCGAGTACCGCCTCCTCCCTTTCCTGTTTTACAATTACGGTAGTTTTATGAGTTCTATTCCCAGCAGACTTCTGCCAACTTGTGATTGCGCAAGTTTCTGGTTTACGAGTGCGGACTGTCGAGCTATCTGTCGGTGATTCTCCTTTTACGGTCACCGTACCATAAGTACAGTATGCCATGCAATACGCGTTGCTTACATTCGTATGTAAATGTGAGTGTCTAAGCATGACAAATGCTTCTGTGTAGAGGTAAACCTAAACTCTAAAGGAAACACTGAATGAAGGAAGGCGTATTATATTTAGGAAGCAAGGTTCACCCAATTTTCGAATATTGACCGGCAAAAGAACAAATAATATATCAATAGACTCTTTCTTCAGAAAGATATCAGAAATTCATCAAGTATATTTATCATCAAGTACGTTCCACTGATTCCTCAAGGGTTAAAATCAATTAGATTGGAATCCAATCTCGAGAGCCTATTTATAACATCTTTAATCCTTATTGGCCAGATCAGGGAGGGTGTTAACGAAGTAGTTTCGTAATGAGGTTTGACACGAAGGTGGTATGTAGTCGATGCTGGAGGGCTGCTTCAGACACCCTATGCAGACGTCTGATGGGGTTCGACAGAGTGAGTTCGCGGATTTCCATTCTCTTGCGCGAAACCCTCCGTATAACGGCTAGCAAAGAGGGTGAAAACGCACGGACGAGAGGATCGCGCTTGCGCTCATTTTGTCACCAATACATTCAGCATCTATCTGCCGCCTTTGTAAAACGCACACAATGAAGATTCTTTTTAAATAGAGGTTGGATCGTGCACTGGAATGCGTTGCTTTCGTACCTTGTACCTCAGTTTGCACCTCTCATCCCACACTTCAGCCCCATACAAAGCTCCACAAAGCTTACAAGAAGCCCCGTAAGTTTGAAGCAACTATTCCGTCACACTTTGCAACGATACATTCTACGTCACATTCTATACCCATACCATCAAAATCTCTCCCTTTTTGATGTACCTTCGAGGTACCACTTGTCGCAGTTAGGTCAGAAAATCACCTACGTCAAAAAAGTCGTGAAACACCCCCCTGCTGCAAGTAAAGAGATAAAAGTCCTATCCTTTTCTATTTCCTTCTACTTCTAAGACAGAAAGGGATGAAGATTGTTTATCCCTTTCTATCTCTCGCCTATCCTCATCTTTATTTCTTTTTGATATTTTCATATCCATCCATGTCTACGCCTATCTTTTTGAATCTCCTCTTTTCTGTACCTTCTTATCACTTGTCTGTTCTAGACCATCTCTTTCTATATCCATCTGAATCCATATCAACACCTATCTCTATCAATCCCCACTTTGTTATCTTTTTCTATCTCTTTCTGTCACTTTGTCAATCTCTATTTGCTTCTATCTCTTTCAATCTTCAGATGTGTATCCTTTTCTGCCTCCATTTCAATCCCCATTCACATCTATTTCTTTCAATCCGACCTTGTCTGTATTTATCTGTCTCTGGTCTAATCTAGACTATATCTTTCTATCTCCATCTGCATTCAAATTGCTCCTATCCCCTTCAATCCTTATTTCATCTTGTCTATCTCTTTCTATCTTCTATTCAATCACAATTTGCTCATACCTATTTCAATCTTCACTTCTCTATTCCTTTCTATCTCTCGCTTATTCTTCTCTATCCCTTTTTATCTATATACTCGTCTATCTATATACAACACCTTAGTACCAACTTCTCGTACGTGTCAAACACTGATATTATAATACGTAATACGCTAAATACTATTTCTTATCTTCACTGCTGGAAGTCAAGAGATAGAAAAGGATAGAAATCTTCTATCCAGTACTGTATCTCCATGTCCGGTGATGTATATCTCTTTCTATCCCTCAGTCTATCCCTGTGTAATATCTATGTCTTTCTATCTCTTAGTTTTTTCTAAGCAGAAAAAAATGTTTATTTCATTCTATTCCTAAGTCTATCTCCATTGCCAGAAATTTGTATCTCTTTCTATCCCTACGGTTATCTCTCCCTTATAAATTTATTAATTTTAAAATACTAAACACGCATATTAATTTTATCAGATAGGAAGGAATAGAGAAGTGAGGATTGAAAGAGATAGGAAAGTGGGGATTAAAATAGATAGGAGCGAATTTTGATTGAAAAGGAGATAGAAATAGATAGACTGTGTTAGGCGAGAGTTTTAAAGGGATAGAAACGTGGGGATTAAAGAAGGGAATTTAAATTGAAATACAAAGGAATAGAGAAGTAGGAATTGAAAGAGATAGGAACGAATTAAGTGATATAAGGAAATAGAGAGGGATAGGCAATAATAGGCGGGGGATAGGAAGGAATAAAGAAGTGGGGAAGACAGAGAAGGCGATAAGAGCGATTTTGAGTAATAAGCAGATAGAAAAAGATAGACTGTGTGAGATGAGAGATAGATAGAGATAGAGAAGTGTGGCTTCAAAGGGATAGACGTGGATGTGGATTTAGATGGAAATAGAAAGGGATAGAGAACTGGAGATTAAAGGAGATTGGAGTGAGTTGAGATTGACAAGGAAATAGAATAGGATAAAGAAGAATAGATGAAAGATAGAAAGGAATAGAGAAGTGAGGATTGAAAGAGATAAGACCAATTTTGAGTAACAGCAGATAGAAAGAGATAGACGGAGTGTAGGCGAAAGGTAGAAGTGGATAATCAATCTTTACCCCTTTCTTTATTAGTGATAGAAAAGGATAGAAAGGAATAGGATTTCTATCTCTTTACGTCCAACTGGGATATTACACCCTAGTATTGCCATTCTAAGTACTAGTATGAAAAACAGGAAAAAATTATTTTGTTAGAAAGCAAAAAAAGAGAAGAGTATAAAATATGTTTATAGTAGAAAAAGCCTCTTGACTTTTATTAAGCGTTGGGTACTAATCTAATAATCAGAGTAGAGCCATTAATAATGTAATAGCCAACTCAGACGAAATGTTTTTTTCCCAAGTAGCAACATTCAAGAATGCTCTCTTTAATTATAAGTCTGAAAAGGGTGATCTGTAATGGAATAAACTTGAGTTTCTGGGGATTGCTAGTCTCTCTCGTGAAAATCGAAGCCATTAACCTTCGCTCGACGTTTCGAGGTTCCTTAGTGCCTCACGCACCGCTAAATAATTCCAAAGATCAAGAAACCCTCCTACGATCTGAGGTCGGATTCTCAAGACGATCCCACTCGAAGTGTCGAACGTCGTCCATTTAAGGTCGACTGAGCTTCACCCTCTCATTTGTATAATCTTCCAATATCAATGGATCCTTTCATTATATAGAAACCTTAAGCAGCATCATATTATATCCATAATAGGTATCAAAAATGAAGGATGGATAAAAAATATTTGTTTATATGTACCAGAAAGATGAAAATAAAAATTGATGTTAGTACCTGAAGACATGGACTTAAGAATCTATGATTTTTCTGTGAATGATGTTTTTACCGAATATCCAGTCTCAATTTTTTTCTTTTAAAATTATTTAAATTGAGCTTTGTAGCCCTCTGCAAGTAATTTGATTGCAAGCAGAGCCAATTGACATGATTAGGATAGTTAATCTCGAATGTCTATCGATCATCATTGCACATCACAAACACGATGCTTTGTCAATCAGCAGAGTCTGACCAATCCGATTGTCGGTAATTAAAGATAGAGAGTGGAGAATTTGAAGCATCCTTTGATGAATCTATTATTAGAATCTGCATTATTTGTTAAAGTGAATATTTCAGTAGAGCCTTCACAAATTCTGTAATTACTGAAGACAGACATTTAGACACGAGTGCTTCAGCACGTTTCTGCATTCGATAAAATAAAGTAAAAGCTGGAAAAGATTTTTCCTTCGTTTGCTCGGACTTCCAATTTAAGATGTCATTACTAGAAATTGTTTTCGATTTGTTGTCAGTGAAGGAGCAAATCGACGCTATTCTCACTAGCCAAATTAACGTCAATTTCCCAGCTTCTCTATAAGATCACGTTGATAACGAAGTGCTTTCTTCATTCTGTGCCCACGTGAACAACCAATTGCAATCAATGACATTAATTGGGACAATTGCTCAGGTTGGGCAATCTCGTGGAAATCAGACTCGTTGACCTCGAGACAATCAAGAATTACCTCTGGAGGTAATATATCATTCTAATATATCTAATTTATCATTAGTGTAATTAAATAATAATAATAATAATCTTGAAATATAATAATATTTCTTAGATTCATCCCAACAGGATGCATATTTTGCAAAGAGAACTTTTTCAGCATATATGGTTGCATTGACTATCAACAATCCAATTTTTCATGTTCCAAAATGTGAGTAACGATCTGAGCACGCGTGAGTATTCCATGAAAATGCTTGGCACGATGCGACGAAATTCTATTCGGACCCACCTCTTCGGATATCATTCGGTGCATAGTTATGGAGAGTACAAGAGGTGAAGCTGAAGTAGATGATCGTGTTGATTCAAAAGGAACTTTGTGAAGGCCGTATTCACTACTTTGCTAGGTAGAGGGAGAGGCATGGTCGTTTACTATCGGAAGCGATGTAAAGCCGATTGCAGATTGACCGGCACGGATTTCACAGAGAGGTTCGATTTGAATGGTACTCTTTGAAATGGAAAACGAAGAAAGGTTACTCAGACTACCCTTCCATTATATCTACCAATAGCCAATCGACAGAAAGGCTAAATTCAATCTGAAACTCTTTTATATCAACCTTCCGAAAAATATTCACTACCTTTGGAAATATTCATCTAATATTCATCAAATATTCATCATCCATTAGCAATATCCATCTATTAAGCATATATCATTTAGCATATATAATTTTTACAAGAATCTAGTTTATCAGTGGCAAGAACTAAGCAGTACGAGTTGGAAATATGACACTGTCCAGAAAAAAAAAAAAAAAAAAAATATATATATATAT
>UCOH01005815.1:0-18224 GCA_900474275.1 Synergus japonicus
ATATATATATATATATATATATATAGATTTCATCATGCTTTGAAACTAAGGGTTTTTCACAATCTAAAGGCTGATCAAAATTCCTGACCCTCATTATTTTTTTTATTATTCTAAAATACTAAGAATGAAATATATCAATAAATATAAATCTTGCTTTTCGTATTTGCACCAAACACAACAGAAGGATCGATTTTAGAAACCATGGTGAAAGCGGGCTAAGGGATTAGCTTTCAGTAAAAAAATTATTTACTACTTAGATTTTCACCATTTTTCCTTCTAGCCAGAGTAGAACTCTCGAATTACAATAAGGAGGTTGGCGTAATCAGCTATCAGTGAAACGATCATTTACTACCTAGATTTTCATCATTTTCTCTTCTGACGAGGCAAGGGGGCTGACCTCATAACAGTAGGCATGGAAAAGTGGGGGAAGGGATGCTTTCCATGGTGGTCGATAGGTAATGGGAAGGGGTATGACGTCATAGTATGGTGCAGAGAACTTGGAAAAGTGGTGGGGGGCGCTGTCGACAGTGGTCCCCTAGATATGGGCGAGGGGGTTGGCGCCAAAGTGCGGTGCAGAGGGGAAGGAAAAGTGGAGGGGGTGACGGTCCATAGTGGCCCCTTACTACTGACCTGCAACATAATACAGTTAAAAAATAATCATATAAGAATACAATAATCATACAAGAAAACATGAAAATAGAACTACTGTTTACTATTTAAATGTTTTCAATTTTAGCTTTATAAACACTCTTCTTTTAATTTTATCTTCTAATAAAATAGATTCCAGGACAAAGTTTTATACCTTCTAAAATATTTATATTACGTAGTAGATCTGCTAGGGATATCACATTGATCTTTATTCCGGTTTATTCCGGTAAGAATTTTATTCTTTTCAAATTCTTATACGTGCAATAGTGAACAGTAGTTCTATTTTCATGTTTTCTTATATGATTATTGTATTCTTATATGATTATTTTTTAACTGTATTATGTTACAGGTCTAAAGCATGTTCGGGTTACTTGTCCAGAAAATCAAGAAGCCAACGATGCATAATGTGTCATTTACAACGTCGTAGGCTCATAGATCGAGAACTAAAAAAGAAGAAGATAGCACTGAAGAAAGCACAAGAAAAACATTTTTTTAGAATTTATCATAAGGCTTTTTTCTGTACATTTGGTGTGGGGTCCTTTAAAAAATAATTATTGTTACAATAAATTATTTCAGCAAATTTTGAGTATGAACTTTTGCAGACATATCCTTGTCAATAATTAATTTCTTTGCAGCATCGAATACGATATTCCACTTTCCAATGACAATTCTTAAAGGGTTCATCATCCCTGCTTTCCAACCTCTAGGCAATACAGTTTGAGCATCCTGTTTTAAATTGAGAAGTGTATACTTCTCACTTCCATTTTTCTTCTTCCATTTCCATTGATTCAGCAACAGGAATATCCTGAACCCCATGACCTTGTCGTAGACTTTCAATGGTGTAAGTCGCTTCAGTCTGAAACATGAGTATAATTTTAAAAGTAGTTGCAATAAATTTGATAGTTAAAGTAAAGAATTATCGATGTATAATGTTTAATCGTACTACCTCGATAAGCGGAAACATATCGTTATCTTTTTCAAAATCCTCGTATAAAGGAAAGATTTCCAAAGCAACATCTTTCTGTTTCACTTTCATGACATTGTGTTCAGGATGTAGTAATTTAAATTCCTATAAGAAATTTCCAAGAATAAATTTACCAGGCCAAGTTAAAATTGGGATTATAATAAGTAATAAATATTCAGTGGATATATGTGATAGCTAATATGATAAATTAGCCTTAAATAAAATTGCGTCGTACCTGAGGAAACAGAAAAGCATTCTTATTATGCTCTTCTTCCACTTCCATTGATTCAGCAACAGGAATTTCCTGAACCCCATGACCTTCTTGTCGTAGACTCTCATTGTTGGGAGTTGCTTCATACTGAAACAAGTTTTTAATTCTAAAAGGAGTTGAAATGAATTAATTTTTTTCGATATAGTTCAATGTTCAATATAATTTAGCACTTGATAACTGAATTAATAAATTATTTATCTATAAAGTAAAAAAAACATGTTGAAAATTAATTCTTTGGCTATGAAAGACATACACTTGTCGGGACGGTATTTGATTTTAAAGTAACTCGATTTTTGGAATACGATGAATTGTTCCATCAGGCATTTTAGTGTCATAAAATGCTTCTATATCTTCCTTCTGAAAGTGGAGTTCGCAAACAGAATCAACTTCCTCCAGAGAAAGAGAAAGAGCTTTTTCCCACTTGTTTTTTAAATCTCTATTCTGTAAGAAAAATTAATTTAAAACTTATATACAATATACGGGTGTTGCGGATCTAAGTTCCAATCTACAAATTCGATTTCTTCATTTCATTTAGCAAATATTAAAATTCTCATTTTTTCCCTTCGTTGAAATAATCCATTTTTAACTAAAAAAAATTCATTTATTTTCATGTCATTTTTTGCTAGTTGTCAACGTTTTCAGTGAATTATTGTATAAATGTGCGTACAGAGTGAGAAAATATCTAATTCAAATATTTCTTAAGTGTATAACAGAAATATTAAAATTTGAAGTTAGATTTTGAATTCTTCGCTTTATGCAAAAGTATCGAAATTAAATATTGTCATTCAGTAAAATGGAGAATGGGATTTTGAGTCTTGGGTAGGTTCAACGCCCTTCCATTTTAAATATGTCTATGAATTAAAAGGTTTTCTCATAAATGTGTCATTCTCTTACATCACTCATTAAATTATAATCTATTTTACTTTATATTTATAAAATTGATTTTCCTTACCTTTGGTACTTTAAAAAAACTCAGCTTTTTAACGCCCAGTTTTTTTCAAATATTTAGCATTAATGGTGCATTTAACACACTTTCTTTGCAACCACTTTCTTTTTGAAATCTCATGCTTTTTACAATCCTGCAAATAATTATGACGTATTAATACTTATGACTTTATACAGGGTGTCCCACCACCTATACAACTACCGGTAATATGTGATAAAGCACAAAAAAATAAACGGAAAAGTCCTGTGACAAATTTTGATCTGGGCCTTAATTTGGGCACAGTAAAGCTTCAAAGTTGGGCATAATGAACCTATCAGGAGCGAGATTTAGCAACCATATGTTTGTGTTTCAAGTGCTGAGATAGTGTGCCTGTTGGTGAGGAACAATTGGTTGCTAAATCTCGCTCCTGATTGGTTCATTATGCCCAACTTTGAAAATTTACTGTGCCCAAACTAAGGCCCAGATCAAAATTTGCCACAGGACTTTTCTGTTTCTTTTTTTGTACTCTATCACATATTACCGGTAGTTGTATAGGTAATATAATGTCACAAATATATATTTTTTAATCTATTTTTTGCAGGTTACGTCCACACATTATTTTTATTTTACTTACTTTATATGTGAAAAAAATTGTATTAACTACCTCCATTATAAAAAATGAACAATGAACAATCCAAAAAAACAATTAAAAATCCATGAAAAATAGAAAAATTCACATAACGATTTACATACAATAATTCACTGAAAACGTTGACAACTAGCAAAAAATGACATGAAAATAAATGAAACAAGTTCAAATTCAAATTTTCAAATAGCGGCGCTGTTGACGGCGGCCATGATTAGGACTCTCTTTGGAACAATAACGCCATCAGTTGGGAAGTTTTTGCAATACGAACTTCCGACCGAAATGTGTTCATTTTTCGATTTCATTAGTTTGGTCTCCTTATGTCTATTCTTCATGGTGACATTTGTCAAATGGAAATGGAGATTGAAAACAAGCACGAAGTTTAGCATTCACCCGGTATACGTCTCGCTTTGCATTTCAGAGCTGTAAGCATGTCACACGAACCCCCGATCACCCCTACTTAAGGGGTAAGTACCAAAGTTTTCACCTTTTTTTTAAAGAATTTTTTTATCAGATTAAAAGGGCATCATAGCAAGATAAACATGTATTAGCTGCACCCGGCCGAATTTTTGCGACATTTTCACCATGAGCTGGTATTAATATGATGTTCAATTCCCCGGAAGATTATACCTGAGAAATCATTTTTATGGGAGTTATGGGGGTGAGTAGAAAAATTGAAAAATCTCGTTTTCTCGGAAACGGCTGGACCGATTTCGATGTAGGCATGTTTTGGAAAAATTATAGGACATTTATTCAAAAAGAAAAGGTCAAAAAAAATTATTGAAATTTTTTTTGAATAGGAAATTCTTGAGGCACAGTCACAGTTTTTTGCCCGAAAATACCTTGAATTATGTGAAAATATATGTGAAAGTTTGTAACGGTATGGCCTGCCGTTACATATAAATACTCCTGTATGTAGACAATCATACATTTAATTACTAAAAACCATAGAGCGAAGATAAAGCGCCTGAGCATAGACTACCTGAGCTACGATTATCGGCATTATAGAGAGCGATCAAAATATCGATCGAAAAATGATTCGGCCGGATTTCGCTAGGCGCGCAGAACCCCGTCTTCTCGCGAACGATTTAGTTTCACAAGAGGTTAAAAGACGCGCGTTCGATCCCAGTCGTTACTCGTTCACGAGTCGCCTTCGAGCTCGTGCTGGGCATGGCCCAGTGCTCTTAAGTGACTCTATTTTGCTGGCTAGCAATAGCCAGGTACCTGAGATCTTCACGGAGTTCATACATCTGACGTCACCAGAGGGACTACTTACCGGGAACTTTCGCTACGTGCATAACTTCACGGTGTGACGTCATAGCGCGACTATCGCTACAAGCATAGTGTTCGCGACGGGTAACTTCTCGCCAACCAGTAACTATACGGTAATATGGCCGTAACTTGACGGTGACGTCACAAGACTGATTTAGATTTGTGTGCTATGGGAAATTACCAGAGCTAGGGACAAATTCAAAGTATTACTGTTAATTTCGTTGCGGATCAGAGGTTTAGAGTCATTTTCACACGGTTCGTGATAATTCGAGTTAGTTTGCGCGAATAGCGGTATTTATTTAATTTAAAGTTGCGTTTCTCTCTTCTGCAAGGGTAACAGTTGCGATAGGATATGATTTTGTAGAGTATAAAGGTTTTTTTAACCATTTTCAATGTACGCTTAGTCAGGGCCAGGAGAGGGTTTTTCTTCTTAGGATCGCGTAGGGATTCATGTAAATTCGGTTTTGCTCTGAGATTCATTTTTGTTTAAATATCAAACACTTATACTTGAAGATATTTGATCGTGCTCACGGTTTGTGATGAACTTATCTTAATTTGTATCGAGCCATTACTACCAACAGACTTAGTATTGTATCGAGTTTTTCTGCAGCCGTGGACTTATATTATTTCATTCTTTGGTTGAATAAACTTTGTTTTTTATTATTGAATCAATTGCGTAATTACTTGTCTCCCTCAGGAACCGTCCCACTCCCACGATTCTAGCCTATGAGACGGCATAAGGTCTACGATAAGAAATCCACTCAGATCTACAAGGACCAGCCAATAGAAGGAGGAATCGTTACAAGTTTAAGCTCAATCGGAGTTGCTGCTCATAGTTAAAAAATTCAAAATATTCAGTGTACCACGTTAAATGTACGTCTGCTGATGTAAAATGAGGAGTCTACGTAGAAATAATCCCTAAGCTTGTACGCTTCTGACATATATAGGGGGCATTATTCCTCAAGTGTACCATCCTCAGAATTCGACTTTGTCTGATCGAACTCAAACTTGGGTAAAGTACAGTCCTACTAGGTACAACTTTAGAGGAAAAAGATTTTTTCGATTGACTAAAAATTTACAGAGATAGGGGAGGGCGAATTTTTCGAATTCTTTCGATTTTGTGCGATTTCGTGCTATTTCGAATGTATTAAGCTCTTTTCCTATGGAATATACAATATTTTGTCCCAAATGTTTTTGATAGCTTTTTTCCTGGTCTATCGAATGGTTATAACCATTTTTTTTTAAATTGAAAATTTGACCGATTTTATTGAAAATCAAAATATTTTTGACTATTGCACAAAAAAGGCATGATTTTTTTTGGTTTCAAAATAAAGTTTAAGTCTTTATCTTTCGATGCTGTGAATTTCATATTGCCGTTTTTTGTTGTTTTTGAGAAATTAAATAAAGAGTAAAGCGTCGCGCCGACTTCTTCGGACTCATTTATCGTATCAATTTTGAATATTTATTACTTATTAAACTCCTCTCCGCATTGTACACAGTTGAGACTGTCATTAAAGTTTTCTAATGCCTGCATTATAGTCATTGTAGGGACGTAATATTAAGGAAAAAAGTTTCTATCTAATAAATATATTGTAATACGTGGAAATAGTCTTTTTCCTTAATGTTAGGTCCCTACAATGATTGTAATGCAGGCATGAGAAAACTTTAATGACACTCACAATTCTGTATAATGCAGAGAACAGTTTACCGAAAAGAAAATATCGAAAATACCAAAGAAGTAATTTATTTTTAAGTAAATGAGAAAATTAAAAAGTTGCAAGCAATCAGAAAAACGAAGGGAAAGAAGGATAAGGTTAAAATAGCTTATAAATAAAATCCAACTCTATACCTAACGCAACAATGACGTACACGATGACAATATTTCCACGTATTACAATATATTTATTAGATAAAAAATTATTTCCTTAATATTAAGTCCCTACAATGACTATAATGCAGGCATTAGAAAATTTTAATGACCAGTAGTTTTGAGCGCCGACGGCGCGGCGGTTTACTCTTTATTTAATTTTTCGAAAACAACAAAAAACGGCAATATGAAATTTACAGTATCGAAATATAAAGATTTAAGCTTTATTTTGAGACCAAAAAAAAAACAAACATGCCTTTTTTCTGTAAAAGTAAAAACTATTTGTTTTTCAAAAAAATCGGTCAAATTTTCAATTTTTTTTTAAAATGGTTATAACCATTGAATAAACCAGGAAAAACGAAAAACGAAACCTAGTAGGACTATACTTTACCCAAGTTTGAGTTCGATCAGACAATGTCGAATTCTGAGGGTGGTACACTTGAGGAATAATGCCCCATAGTCATTTGGTGAAATTGTTCATTTAAGTTACAATTAAAAATCAATAAAATAAAAGCTAGAAATTTATAATATTAATTAAAAAATTGGTTAAAATGAGCAATGTTTGCACAAGCTTAGGGAATATTTCTACGCAAAAATCAAATTGATTCGTTAATTGTCCTATTATAAACAGAACATGCATTTCAGCCATTTTCATGCCTAACGACTCGTTACGCATGAAGTGAGCAGAAAGCCTAATCGTGTACATAAGCGTACCAACCTCAAAATATTTCAAATAAGAAACACGTGCGCACAAGCACGTGATCGGTCTCGTTAACAGACAAACGACAACTTGATTGTTGTGTTCTACATTGATTTTTTCCCTCGATCGTCGCGTTCAGTACTAGAGTATGTTTGTGATTGTGCTAATGGAAACAGAACTGTTGGTTGTTGCTCACAAATCGCTGCAATCATTTACTACTTGTCTCACACAAGATATTTGGCTAAAATTGTCAGACCAGCTGAAATCCTTAGTCGACTGTTTCAAGAACAATAAATTGTCCCTGTTATTGAATGTGACAGTCACGAAGATTGAGAGTATTGACAAATAGAATATACCGAGGTTCGTGAGAGGCAAGGGGACTCACAAAAAAAGCACCCCGAATTAGGCAAGTTGACAATGTACTTATTAAGGAACACATGAGCGGATAAACACCATAAAAATCAGGTGTACACCTGCTTTAAAGTATCATTGGAATACGCTGGAACCTGGATTCTTGACCCACTTTGGTTGATCAGTAGACATTATAACCTTTGAACTGGATTATAATTATGAACTGAGTTATTTGATTTTTAAAAAACTTGACTTTAATTTACTTTTAATATGATTATAATTATTATAAGATTTAAATATGATTTTAATACGATTTTAATATGATTATAATTAATTTTAAATGAGCCATTTGAGCGCCAGCTTGTTTTTCTCAAAAAACAAGCAAAAGTACCTGTAGGTAATCTAACCGAATTTATTTTAAACAGCCCTATAAGCTAGCGCAGTACCGCGGAGAGGGCAGGGTAAGGGAACATTCACTGAGAAACCGTATTCATAAAAAGATTAACAAATAATAATTATCCACAAGAATTTAGTTAAACTATGAAATTAATAACGAAGTGTAATGATTTGAGCAAGATTGAGATTGACGAACCACTGTTCATCAATGTACAGCGTACCTCGAAACAGCGAACAAGAACGAGATATAATTTTATGACATGAGAAAAATCACCAGGAAGAGAGTAGCGAAATTAGTTACCTGAACTTACGAAGGCGTGGCAAAGCACGCGCCTTCCACGAACATGTCCCCTGATCAAGTTCGGCATCTTTATAACTTCGAAATTCAATATTCAGTCTGGCTTACAAGCCGAATCCAAACAGATTCCAAAAGTATTCACTGGGTGGCTTCTTCACCACACCCAGGGTAATCTCAGAAACAAATGAATCACCAGAAATGTGAGAACTTAGCACAAAAATCAAATAGGTCTTACAACGAACGACTACGAGCACAGAGTGAACAAGTCAACTTCTCTCTTCCTGTCTCGTGGCGTGCGCGGAAACAGGCAGCGCCACGAAGTTACTGTGAAACTAAAATAATATAACGTAAATGGTAATAATTCGTCGACCGCTAATTCGTCGACGGTCGGTCCCACCGATGATTCTGCTCTAGGCTCCGCGATGGCGCTGTGTGAGTTGTCATCCTCCTGCTCGTTCGCGTGCACGGGAATCACATTCATACACCTTGTCCAGGATCCTCTTCGGGCCTTTACGATGTGGATAGGACTTCAGTGTAGTGTGAATGTGTGTATGTGTGTGTGACTGTAACTCTGAGCCCCCATGGCTCAGGGTTAATATGAAACAAAAGAAGTGTGACAAATATAATAATAAATCGAGTGAATGTTTTTCCAGGTTCTGGATTGCTGGCTGATGGTCAGCTGATTGTTAGAGAGCTCATGTGCTCCAATCAGTCGACAGGTTGTGTGTAAACAACCTAACACTCTGTGCTAGGAGTTTATCGTGAATGCAGTTAGTTTTAAGTTAAATTATAAAAATGTGCGTGGTATAAAATATACCACGTCACATCATATATCAAGGTAGTGTGCAGTTCGTAAGTAAGCGCGGCGTATGTACAGTACAACCTCCATAAGAGAGCCACCACGGGTGATTAGGGGTAAGAATTCCGAGAAATGGGAGACCCCCACTCCTGGGCTTCGAGCTCGGAAATAGCGCGTGTGTGTAAAATGTGTGTTTGGGTACGTAACCTTTATAGGAGAACCCGCGGTAGGTGGCGATGAAAAAGCCGAATAAGCAGCATCCTTTCGATTACATATAAAGTGGATTACATATAAAATGGATTTACATATAAAATTGGACATAAATACAATATATAGATATTAAAATATGTACATATTATATTTAAATTTAAACTGAAATTATAATTTTGTTTTCTTAAAACTTTTCGTAAAGCTTTATTTTTATAAAACTGTAAAGAAAACAGATTATACATATAGATACACAAATTATTGTATGCAAATTAGAAAAATAATTTTAATAAAAGCAGTTTCATTGAGAAAAAACTGAAATTAAGCTGCGCTCGGTTGCGGCTCTCCTATGGAGGTCGCATGAGTAGAGTTTGTAGTGGGGGAAGTTTCCGAGCTCATCAAGGCCATTGGCTCTCTTATGGAGGTTCCTACTATGGAGGTTGTACTGTACCAGTGTTTCCTTTGCGAACTAGATCTTAATGTCAATTTCGTGGCACTTCTCTTCTCGACTCCTCATCTCCCTTCATATATGTTTGGGACCAACCCAACTTTCTCGGAACGACAGAAATCCAGAGAACTCAAATCCAGGTTTCAGTGTATTTTGAAGTATTATTGAATTATTTCAGAATAGTTCGCTGAATATTTTGAATTTTTTAACTATGAGCAGCAACTCGGATTGAGCTCAAACTTTCACATTTTTTTTTTACATAATTCAAGGTATTTTCGGGCAAAAACTGTGACTGTGCCTCAAGAATTTCCTATTGAAAAAAAATTTCGAAAATTATTTTTGACCTTTTCTTTTTCACTAAAATGTCCCATAATTTTTCCAAAACATGCCTACATTGGTACCCATAACATATTTTTTACCTATCGAAATCGGTAGAGCCGTTTCCGAGAAAACAGGATTTTTCAATTTTTCTACTCACTCTCATAACTTCCATAAAAATGATTTCTCAGGTATAATCTTCCGGGGATTTGAACGTCATATTAATACCAACTCATGGTGAAAATGTCGCACAGATTCGGCCGGGGGCAGCTAATACATGCTTATCCTGCTATGTTATGTTAAAGTACAAAGCAGTGTCAACCTTTTTTTTATAAATAGTTAACCACAAATACATAAATTGATTTGCTTTTCAAAGCAAATTCAATCCTTGTCATTAGTCACAATAACAACGTTGTCACAGTAATCCATTGACCCCATCAAAAATATTAATGAATCCTAATTCAAATTCAAACTAATTTTTATAGTACATTAAACCTGTTATCAGGTAAGTGTCTTATTATACAATATATGTACTACCAAGTAGTACTCTGGTAGTACATGCCCAATCCAAAAAACTGTTCATTATCAGTCCAATTCATTTTGGAAAATAATAATTATTTAGAAGATAAAACAAAAGATATTTAATTTAATTCAATTGTATAATAATGTGTAATGAATGTTTAATAATGTTTAATAAGAAGAACGTAAATATGCCAGTAAATAATGAGATTACTTTAAATTTTGTATTACTTGCAGCAGCTTCCAGATTCAAGTTTATCTACTAGATTCCTCGCTCGCACCTTGACGTCCTTAAACTTTTTTTTCGTAAAATTCATAACCTATTATCCCTCTCAATTTTGTAATTTTGAGTACAGAAACTTTTCCATTTTTTCTGGTTTATAGTTTTCGATATTAAATATATTTTACGTAAAAGACTCTTATTTATATACAATTTTTTCTGATATAAGATTATTTTTATTTTTACCTAATTACATTATCTTATATTGTTTCTAATATATTGCTTGCTCTTATATACATTATCTTATATAAAAAAACAACTTCTTGATGAAAATTGCTAAATTTCATATTGAAACTAGCAACAGGAAAAAAAATTATAAAAGCATCAAAATTAATAATATACTGAAAGATACTCACTTTACTGATGCATCAAATTTTTCAATTTTCGGCATTGACGGATTGGTGTTTTATGAATGTCACTTTTCGCATTTGCATCACTCCTGGCTCTTTGATTATTGTCCCGAGTTTGAGCATGAAGCCTCTTTACTTCGCGAAGTTGCAGATAATACTCGCCTATAATAAAAAAATTGCAGATAATTTTCGCCTAAAGACTCTGCTTCTTCACTGACTAAGGAACTGCGATACTTTTGGCATTTATATTTCCTAATAACATGACGAGCTATGACTCCTGCAAAATAATTGATTGCATTTCTCTCATAAAAGCCCAATTCCTCATGAAGAATTTCTTCTATGCGTTTATTCTCCATTTCGGTAGGATTCTCTGCTTCAACAGTTTACGCTGTCACATTTGGATCTTCCAAATGTTCCAAACAAGATTCCTCATTTAAAGAGTTGAATTACGCTTCGATTTGTTCCTCATAGTTCTCCAGAAAATTCACCAACTCCTCGATTTCTTGCACAGCCTCTGTGTTCTCTGTTGCTCAAATTTTCTCTAAACATACTTGCAGAAGGGTTCAAATTAAATTCTCCTCGTTGCCGAACTTTCGACAAAAGGTGCTCCTCGAAATCTTGATTTGCCAAGCCACATGCAAATTCAAAGTTAGGAAATTCTTCCCTCGTTTTTTTGTACGCCTGAATAAGTCCCTTGACAGTCATTGATAAACCTGCAAAACATGGTGGTCGACTCATTTTTGGCGTTACAGTTTTCCTTGGCCTTCCGCAACGTTTTGGTGCTGGTTCCAATTCCTCAGATTCATCTTCATTGGTAATTTCCACGTATTGTTTGTAATATTATTTTTAGGTAGTTGAGGGAAAATAATAATATACCTTCGGCACCAAATTTCAGGATTTATAAGATAAGATAAATTTTTATTTTTGCCTTGGCGCCAGATCTTTCTTTGATCAATAAAACAAAATCAAAAATAACCGAATAAGATAAGAAATAGTTAGGGCTTTCTTGGCCAACCGATTAAAAGGAGAGAGAGAGAGGTGCATCAAACAGCAATTATTAATAATCAGGGCTTTCTTGGTCAACCGATTATAAAATTGAATTAGAGCTTTCTTGGTCAACAAATTCAATTAAAATAAGATAAGATAAATTTTAAGAAAAGATAGATGTTATTCTTGAAATCAAGTGAACCGGAATTTTACCTTCGGCTATTACGGCTCAACGCATTTTGGTAGAAGGGGGTGGTTCTTTTATTATTCGCTATAGGTTTCTTAATTTTAATAAATAATCACTTAGATAAATTCGAATTAAAAGATTTCACAAGGCGTTTATTCAAATAATCGGAATCGACACAATTCAAAGTTAGAGTTTCAATACAAACAAATCAGTTATCAGAAAATATGTCAAACATAATTAAATCAATATTTTCTAAATTCACAAGACAATAACCTGAAGCAATAACGAAAATCAATAATCAAAACTAATAACTAAAACTAATGCTCAATCCGAGACATTCCATGACTCGAAAGAAAAGATTAATAAACTAATCGAAAATATAGGTTATGTTTGAGAATCAATAAGAAAAGGAATTCAGTAAATCACAAAAATTGGGAAAAATCATCAAAAGATGGGAGTAATATTTCATATACTTCGGAAAATATCAGCAATAAAGGGCGAAAATCAGAAAATAAAGAAATACAAACAATTTCAGCAAAAAGACAATAATTCATAAAATTTTACATTGTGAGAACAACAAACGAATCAAAATCAAAAGATATGATGAAATTCTGTGTTCACGTACTCGATAAGAGAAATATTAAATAAATTAGCAAAATCAATTCACAAAGATAATTAGCCACGTGAACAGAGATTTTACCGCAAAGAAACAGAAAAACTTTACCGGCTGTGTCGTTGTACACTCGTAGATATTCGCAAAATAAATGTCAGGAGATTACTCGTCAACTAAATGATTAGGCCACTTCGACAATCACTATCGGAAAGAGAAAGAGTGACGCTCTGCACTTCTATAAGTATGTTCTGACAGGCGATAATTTTGATTGGACACGGCGCTGATTGGTCGGAAAGTTACGCAAGAGAATATGGAAAGTTTCTGTGTGGCGCGTAATATGGAAGACTTCAAGTATGATTTCTCGCCTATTTGCCAATAATAATACAAAAGTATATAAATCGATGGATGAAACGAAGTCTTTCCTCTCCGACAGTACTGTGAATTAATGAATTTCAGCCAAGTACTTGGCGCCAATTACTTTCTGAATCCAAGCTATCTAAACACATTACAAAAGCATGTTTAGCTGTTTACTCAAATCTACAAAGAGGTCCTAGATCTACCAAGCCTTCAATATAGTCCAATCCTTTAGAATACTCTTCGAAACTGTTCGTAGTTAGCCCATCCATCTTCAGACCACATAGTCGCTGTTTTTCTGGAAGTTTAGAAAGGGATTCTTCTACCATGTTAAAAATATTTTCATTCAATCCAGGTCGGCTATCGAATTTACTCAATAATCTTCTTACATGATTTGGATGAGGCAAGATGCAACCAGCCTTTCTTAGCTGATTATATCCAGCCGCTGAGTGGAAGTACATATGTTTCGCCAACTCTAATTCTGCATCAGTATAAGGTCTATACCTTTTGTGTAGTTGGAGATGAATCATGGTTCTTGCAACCTGGTTAATGCAGCCTTGTTCATCAAGAAACTCATCCACAGTTTATTTTTTCAAGCACTAAAGTTGTTGCCGATAAGCATTTCGTTTATTTTTCGTTCGGTCCAGTTGCTGATTTGTACAGTACAATGCTTTTTCCAAGCGATAAACTTCTTTTCGGAGACTCTGGTTTTCCCTTTCTAATATTTGTAATTCTATGGATCCACTTGTATGACTTTCCATCATCTCTTGACCTATCACAGATGGCTCAATTGCAGTCCATTCCATAGAATCTTTATCATCAGAAAATGAAAGAGTCGGCCTTGAATAAACTTGAACATTGGGAACTCTGCTGCAATCTTTCACGATAAACCCAACTCCACTTGATTTTGTACCTTCTTCCAAGATAGTTTCAATATATTCTTCCTTTGTGATTTCAACATCTTCTATAAGAAGTTCCTGGGCAGATTTTTGACAGATTTCAAGAACTGATTGAAATTCTGATATCTCCTGTGCGAGCTTTTCTGGTTCGGGGTGTGTTTCCAAATAGGGTTCCGGTACAGCATCCTTAAAAAGCCTTGGAAATGGATTATATTGATTTGTTCTTTTGAACATCGTAGATTTGAAGTGACTACCACAGAAACCTGCTTTTAGAATGCTTGAATCTGACCAGGTTTCTAAGTATTCTTTCCTTCCTGTTCAAAAAAAGTCTACAATTAAAAAAGATTTGACTTAAAACAATTATTAAATATAAAGAATTAATTTAAAAATAAGAAAAAAATATAGGAAAGAAATTTCGATTTCTTGAAATTAGTCAATTCAGGCTCTGAACCCAGGGTCCGTTCTCTCGAAAATCAATTTTAAAAATTATTCGAATCGTGAAATTTTTGAAAACAAGAAATGACGTGTTTAAATCTTCTGAAATTATCTAAAAAGGAAAAAGGAAGATATTCTAGTAAACTTCAGTAAACAACAAAGTTGTTAATTTTTTTTTGATACTTTGCAAATATCATGAATTTCAATCTTTAAGCGCTTCGTTTATTAAGCGAATTTTAAGCTGCGGAAAACTTCCAGTGAGAAAGTTGTTCATTAAAGTTCAAATAAGTTTTCTGGAAAATTTTAGCTCAATTGGATCAATAGTTAGTTAAAAAATTATAAAGTTTGACTATTTTAAATAATAAATTCAGCCATTTTCATTTTCGCCTAGATCACTGAAATCATTTCAGATTTTCAGATGAAAAACGAGAAGTGTAGACCCTTTCTGTATAAACTCAAGCCAAGCCCACCGTTTTATAATAGATAACTAATTTATAATGAATAATTCTTACTTACCGCATCTTAGTAACCATTTTTTGTGTTGCGGTGTACCACGTTTCGGTAAACGATACAGATGACAGTCTTCTTTTGTTTTTTTTGCACTTTTTGAACTGATACACATCATATATATGAAAACTTTTGCCTTTTTTGTATTTCATTGTTTTCTTTGTCTAGATTATATAAACAAATCAAAACAAACGCTACCCGAATCGAATTATGAAGTATAAATTTTTTCTTTAGCTTGCGACTCGATCCTTTTTATACTAGCTCCTACATTGCTCTAAAACTGTTAAAGAAAATCTTCATTTTTCCAAACCTCTTGCTAATCTTTTACCGTCAAGGAACGTTCAAATTTCCACGATTTCAGCTAGGTATGGCCAGGTAATGCAGAAACTGGCTACATTTTGATTCATTTCTATACTACTTTCGGACCTTGATACACAATTTGGTCATACAAGCGCCACTATACTAATAGTTGGGCCTCCTTTGGGCATGTTTATTCTCAGTTTCTCTCTGCTATTGGACGGATCAGTCTGAAATTTCGATATGTTGTTCTACACATGTGTCGCTATCGCATGAACCAGAATAATTGAAATTCGAAAAAAAATAAATACAAAATGGCCGATTTGAATATTTTTCAGAGGATCGCTTAACGTTCTTTCGGCGATATAATTATAAATAACACGTATTTTTAATTAAAATTTGCTGTACATATTGCAAAAACTATCTACTTTCGATAAACGCTTTGCTAGAATACATTATTATTTTTAATTCAAGTGCATAATGACAAATTTAGAAAAAAATTTTTGGACCTCTGTACCCTGCGTATGTAATTCATATATAAAATATAAATGTTTGCTATTAAACGTATTTTATTATTAAAAAAAGAAAGAAAGAAATTAAAGAACTTTTATACAATGTTTAAGAACAATTCAAGCAAATTATATATTCGTCTTCCACGTCTAATGCAGCACATGCATCATGATGCATGTTCACCATCTAAAATAAAAAATATTTAAATAAATGAGGCGATATAAGGATATTGTAATATTGTACGATTGAGAAAATATATAATATGGGTATGAATCAATGAATAACCAATCACCTTATATCACCAAAGTAGATGGGCGGAGTAATTTAAATTATGTAATGAACGAGGGTAAATAGAATTATAAATTCTTTCACAATCAGCTGGCTAAGGGAATAGGCTGCTAAACGCTGCGCTCGTGTTTTAATTGATCAAAACCTGGTATTTTTCTAAGAGTTCTGATATATTGGATTGGGTTTATAATTGGTGTAAAGGTGATCGGTGTATTCATTTGTGTGTTACGAACGGTATATTTGCTTTGAAATGTATAGTTAAGTTGAAATCCTTGATATCCTGAAAATATAACGTACGGGGGAGGCTCCTACAAACTGCCAAACTTAGTTGCCTAAATTTGTTTAATTTTTCATGGGGACGGCTGTCACTGTTCTCGAACTGAGAATGTTGATCTATAATTAGCTGATTAGAAAAGAGAGGTTGAGGTTCATTCTTATTTGAAATAAATTAATATTCTTGATTCCAAAAGAAACCCATGAAGTTTATTCCAAAAAATTGATTTTCAAAAATATAGTGTGATCAATGGCGATTATATTAAAGAATATTACAAATAGGAACGATACAGGTTAATCCTACCTTATCTTGTAGCCTTATTCTACCAATTGAAATGACAGAGGATCAACGATGACATATATCTCTTTTAGCGTTGACGGTCAGTTTCATAAATGGGCTAACTCTCATTCAAATAAAGTCGTTGTCACGTAAGACAACTCTAGTTCTAATATTCACTCACAATTGGTTCCTTTCACTTAACGAACTCGCGCTTGTAGTAAAGAATTAAAAGGACGAAGTGCTTCTAACAAAAAGGAGGGAGTACATTTAAATTCCAACCTTTGTTCCACCTTGTAATTCTTTAATCCAAATTGGAATTCTGAAAATCAATCACTTTACTCGTTTTGAGATTCGAGCAACGGCATTGACTTCTGACACTTTTCCCGCCTAGTGCAATTTAAAAAGGGTTAACAAGGAGAGTATATTTAAATTCTCCTTTGTGTCCTGTTAAAATTGACTTAATTCCGTCGGGGGGAAAATTTATTTTCGTCCGCCCACACTGGTCTATGCGCACCTTCCACACGAGGTCACTTTACGCTTATCCGGGGCAAGATACCTTCGATTTGGTAGGCTACCTTTAAAACACTACACCTCTTGGCTCTTACTTGAAATCCGGAAGATCGACTCGAAGGACTGCACGATTTTGCAGCTGTCCCGAACCGCGGACGGGCTGTCAGAATTTTTCCGGCGAGTATGGAAAAATTCCGTAGAGGTTTTAACTCTATGAGATCCTCGTTAGACTGCGTTACCCGTCTCTCTTTGAATCGGTTTTGAAGGAATTGGACAGGGTAAAATTGGTGGGAGTTTTCGCTAAGTGTTACTTTTTTATTGGTCGATGCAATTGAACTATTATATAGAAGGCATTGACACTTTGATAACTTTTGCTAAATTTGCAAAAGTGCATGTGTCGTGATTTCCTTAGTTGCATTCTATAAAGAATGAACAGATTATTGGCCAACCAGGAATTTGCTGAGTGACTGATTCCGTTTGTAATTTATTTCTTTTTAATTTATTTTTTTTTTATTCTTTAATTTGAAATAATTTCAGGCTTTAGTTTTTCAACTCAAAATTGAGTGTTTATTATCCTAGCCCTTTATAATGTTTTCTTTTTTTTTGTAATGAAAACTATGAATTTCTAAAGCCATATTTTAATTTTTAGTAAATTTGCATCATTTTTTTATTGGAGTTATATTGCTTTTTTCTTGGGAGTAGGGTTGCAGTAAGGATAGGGTGTAGAATGATGAGATGGACAACGCATGACCTTGCGAAGGCTAACGCGGCGAACTTGCAGGCTAAAGCTGTGTGCGGGCGTATAGCGTATCTCATGTGTGAAGG